>OY829472.1:32076150-32279032 GCA_963691745.1 Ditula angustiorana | reverse complement strand
AGGTCACTGTGAACTTAGCATATCAACTATTAGCATCTCAACAAATAACTTCAGTATTGCTTGCATCCAGCATAGTTCCACAGTTCCTGATAGATTAAAACAATAGTTCAGCTCAATTGCCCTGAAAAATAAAATTTTGAAAATGAGATGCCAACTTCACACTCGACATCTTAGCATCTCACAGTATTAAGCGTAATTCAGCATCGAGGAGCTGTTTTAAACATAGTTCTATGCCTCCTGATTGATTTTAACAATAGTTCCGCTGATTTGCCCTGAAAAATAAAATTTTGAAAATGAGATGCCAACTTCACACTCGACATCTTAGCATCTCACAGTATTAAGCGTAATTCAGCATCGAGGAGCTGTTTTAAACATAGTTCTATGCCTCCTGATTGATTTTAACAATAGTTCCGTTGATTTGCCCTGAAAAATAAAATTTTGAAAATGAGATGCCAACTTCACACTCGACATCTTAGCATCTCACAGTATTAAGCGTAATTCAGCACCGAGGAGCTGTTTTAAACATAGTTCTATGCCTCCTGATTGATTTTAACAATAGTTCCGTTGATTTGCCCTGAAAATTTAAATTCTGAAAATGAGATGCCAACTTCACATACGACATTTTAGCATCTCACAGTATTAAGCGTAATTCAGCACCGAGGAGCTGTTTTAAACATAGTTCTATGCCTCCTGATTGATTTTAACAATTGTTCCGTTGATTTGCCCTGAAAATTTAAATTCTGAAAATGAGATGCCAACTTCACATACGACATTTTAGCATCTCACAGTATTAAGCGTAATTCAGCACCGAGGAGCTGTTTTAAACATAGTTCTATGCCTCCTGATTGATTTTAACAATAGTTCCGTTGATTTGCCCTTAAAAATAAAAATTTTAAAATGAGATGCCAACTTCACATACGACATCTTAGCATCTCACAGTATTAAGCGTAATTCAGCACCGAGGAGCTGTTTTAAACATAGTTCTATACCTTCTGATTGATTTTAACAACAGTTCCGGCCACTGGCCTTTAAAATGCCGTCTTCAAAAAGATTTAAAAATGAGATGCTAATTTCACATGGGACGTCATGGCATCTCATACTATTTCGTATATTTCGGCAACGAAAAGTTATGTTAAGCATAGTTCTATATCGCCTAAACGATTTCAAGAATGGTTTCGGCCGTTTACCTTTAAAATCTTGTTTTTATAAATATTTTAAAAATGAGATACTTCACGTAAGACGTTATGGCACCTGAAACTATTTCATGTATTTACAGCAACGGAAAGTAGTGTTAAGCATAGTTCTATACGTCCTGAGTCATTTAAAGAATAGTTTCTGCCACGGGCCTTAAAAATCCCGACTTTATAAAAAATTTAAAAATAAGACGCTAACTCACTCCTGAGCGATTTATAAGAATGGTTTCGGCCTTTTGCCTATAAATCTTGTCTTTAAAAAGCATACTTAACTGAATATGTATTTTAATTTTCACAAACACTATTGGTGTGTTCGATTCCGAAATTAAAACTCTGCAGTTTAAGCGAAAAACAGAACTAGCTTCAACGCGGAACAACAACAACAACTTTATATGTTTTTTCACACACAATTTAAAAGTAAATCTTTCGGTGAAAAAAAGAAACATAAAAGTTATACGTTGTGCGTTGGGAGAGAGTTCTGCTCGGCGTCTCAGTTGTTTTCGTTACCAATACTATGTACAAGACTGGAACTGTAGAGTTCTACTCTCGAAAGCGGACACACTCCCAGTTTTGGCGAAAAAACGAAAAAACATATAAAATTATATGTTGCGCGTTGGGAGAGAGTTCTGGTCAGCGTCTCAGCTGTTTTCGTTGGCAATACTATATACGCAACCGGAACTGCAGAGTTCTATTCTCAAAAGTGGACAAACCCACAGTTTTGCGAAAAAAAAGGAAAAAACATATAGAATTATATGTTTCGCGTTGGGACAGAGTTTTCCTTGGCATCTCAGCTGTTTTCGTTACCGACATTATGCATGCATCTGGATCTGTTGAGTTCTACTCTCAAAAGTGGACACACTTCCAGTTTTGGCGAAAAAACGAAAAAACATACAAAATTACGTGTTGGGCGTTGGGAGAGAGTTTTGCTTGGCATCTCAGCTGTTTTCGTTAGCGACACTATGCATGCAACTGGAACTGCAGAGTTCTACTCCCAAAAGTGGACATACTTCCAGTTTTGGCGAAAAAACGAAAAAACATATAAAATTATATATTGCGCGTTGGGAGAGAGTTTTGCTTAGCATCTCAGCTGGTTTCGTTGGCAATACTATATATGCAACTGGATCTGTAGAGCTCTACTCTCAAAAGTGGACACACTTTCAGTTTTGGCGAAAAAACGAAAAAACATTTAAAATTATTTGTTGCGCGTTGGGAGAGAGTTTTGCTTGGCATCTCAGCTGTTTTCGTTAGCGACACTATGCATGCAACTGGATCTGTAGAGTTCTACTCTCAAAAGTGGACACACTTCCAGTTTTGAAGAAAAAACGAAAAAATATAAAATTATATATTGCGCGTTGGGAGAGAGTTTTGCTTAGCATCTCAGCTGTTTTCGTTAGCGATACTATGCATGCAACCGGAACTGCAGAGTTCTATTCTCAAAAGTGGACACACCCACAGTTTTGGCGAAAAAACGGAAAAACATTTAAAATTATATGTTTCGCGTTGGGAAAGAGTTTTGCTTGGCATCTCAGCTGTTTTCGGTAGCGATTCTGTGCATGCAACCGGAACTGCAGAGTTCTACTCTGAAAAGTGGACACACTTCCAGTTTTGGCGAAAAAACGAAAAAACATATAAAATTATATATTGCGCGTTGGGAGAGAGTTTTGGTCAGCATCTCAGCTGTTTTCGTTGGCAATACTATTATACGCAACTGGATCTGTAGAGTTCTACTCTCAACAGTGGACACACTTCCAGTTTTGGCGAAAAACGAAAAAACATATAAAATTATATGTTTCGCGTTGGGAAAGAGTTTTGTTCGGCATCTCAGCTGTTTTCGGTAGCGACACTATGCATGCAACTGGAACTGCAGAGTTCTACTCTCAAAAGTAGACACACTTCTAGTTTTGGCGAAAAAACGAAAAAAACATAAAAAAAATTATGTTGCGCGTTGGGAGAGAGTTTTGCTTAGCATCTCAGCTGTTTTCGGTAGCGATACTATGCATGCAACTGGATCTGTAGAGTTCTACTCTCAAAAGTGGACACACTTCCAGTTTTGAAGAAAAAACGAAAAAATATAAAATTATATATTGCGCGTTGGGAGAGAGTTTTGCTTAGCATCTCAGCTGTTTTCGTTAGCGATACTATGCATGCAACCGGAACTGCAGAGTTCTATTCTCAAAAGTGGACACACCCACAGTTTTGGCGAAAAAACGGAAAAACATTTAAAATTATATGTTTCGCGTTGGGAAAGAGTTTTGTTCGGCATCTCAGCTGTTTTCGGTAGCGACACTTTGCATGCAACTGGAACCGCAGAGTTCTATTCTCAAAAGCAGACACATCCACAGTTTTGGCGAAAAAACGAAAAAACATTTATAATTATATGTTGCGCGTTGGGAGAGAGTTTTGCTTGGCATCTCAGCTGTTTTCGTTAGCAACACTATGCATGCAACTGGAACTGCAGAGTTCTAATCTCATAAGTGGACACACTTCCAGTTTGTGCGAAAAAACGAAAAAACATAAAAAAAAATATGTTGCGCGTTGGGAGAGAGTTTTGCTTAGCATCTCAGCTGTTTTCGGTAGCGATACTGTGCATGCAACCGGAACTGCAGAGTTCTACTCTGAAAAGTGGACACACTTCCAGTTTTGGCGAAAAAACGAAAAAACATATAAAATTATATATTGCGCGTTGGGAGAGAGTTTTGGTTAGCATCTCAGCTGTTTTCGTTGGCAATACTATATACGCAACTGGATCTGTAGAGTTCTACTCTCAAAAGTGGACACACTTCCAGTTTTGGCGAAAAAACGAAAAAACATATAAAATTATATGTTGCGCGTTGGGAGAGAGTTTTGCTTGGCATCTCAGCTGTTTTCGTTAGCGAAACTATGCATGCAACTGGAACTGCAGAGTTCTACTCTCAAAAGTGGACACACTTCCAGTTTTGAAGAAAAAACGAAAAAACATAAAATTATATATTGCGCGTTGGGAGAGAGTTTTGCTTAGCATCTCAGCTGTTTTCGTTAGCGATACTATGCATGCAACCGGAACTGCAGAGTTCTATTCTCAAAAGTGGACACACCCACAGTTTTGGCGAATAAACGAAAAAACATAAAAAAAAATATGTTGCTCGTTGGGAGAGAGTTTTGCTTAGCATCTCAGCTGTTTTCGGTAGCGATACTGTGCATGCAACCGGAACTGCAGAGTTCTACTCTGAAAAGTGGACACACTTCCAGTTTTGGCGAAAAAACGAAAAAACATATAAAATTATATATTGCGCGTTGGGAGAGAGTTTTGGTCAGCATCTCAGCTGTTTTCGTTGGCAATACTATATACGCAACTGGATCTGTAGAGTTCTACTCTCAAAAGTGGACACACTTCCAGTTTTGGCGAAAAAACGAAAAAACATATAAAATTATATGTTGCGCGTTGGGAGAGAGTTTTGCTTAGCATCTCAGCTGTTTTCGGTAGCGATACTATGCATGCAACTGGATCTGTAGAGTTCTACTCTCAAAAGTGGACACACTTCCAGTTTTGAAGAAAAAACGAAAAAACATAAAATTATATATTGCGCGTTGGGAGAGAGTTTTGCTTAGCATCTCAGCTGTTTTCGTTAGCGATACTATGCATGCAACCGGAACTGCAGAGTTCTATTCTCAAAAGTGGACACACCCACAGTTTTGGCGAATAAACGAAAAAACATATAAAAAATTATGTTGCTCGTTGGGAGAGAGTTTTGCTTAGCATCCCAGCTGTTTTCGTTAGCGATACTACGCATGCAACTGGAACTGCAGAGTTCTACTCTCAAAAGTAGACACACTTCCAGTTTTGGCGAAAAAACGAAAAAACATATAAAAAATTATGTTTCGCGTTGGGAGAGAGTTTTGCTCGGCATCTCAGCTGTTATCGTTAGCGACACTATGCATGCAACTGGAACTGCAGAGTTCTATTCTCAAAAGCAGACACACCCACAGTTTTGGCGAAAAAACGAAAAAATATGGAAAATTATATGTTTCGCATTGGGAGAGAGTTCTGCTCAGCGTCTCAGCTATTTTCGTTAGCGATACTATGCATGCAACCGGAACTGCAGAGTTCTACTCTCAAAAGTGGACACACTTCTAGTTTTGGCGAAAAAACGAAAAAACATATAAAAATATATGTTGCACGTTGGGAGAGAGTTTTGCTTAGCATCTCAGCTGTTTTCGGTAGCGATACTGTGCATGCAACCGGAACTGCAGAGTTCTACTCTGAAAAGTGGACACACTTCCAGTTTTGGCGAAAAAACGAAAAAACATATAAAATTATATATTGCGCGTTGGGAGAGAGTTTTGGTCAGCATCTCAGCTGTTTTCGTTGGCAATACTATATACGCAACTGGATCTGTAGAGTTCTACTCTCAAAAGTGGACACACTTCCAGTTTTGGCGAAAAAACGAAAAAACATATAAAATTATATGTTGCGCGTTGGGAGAGAGTTTTGCTTAGCATCTCAGCTGTTTTCGGTAGCGATACTATGCATGCAACTGGATCTGTAGAGTTCTACTCTCAAAAGTGGACACACTTCCAGTTTTGAAGAAAAAACGAAAAAATATAAAATTATATATTGCGCGTTGGGAGAGAGTTTTGCTTAGCATCTCAGCTGTTTTCGTTAGCGATACTATGCATGCAACCGGAACTGCAGAGTTCTATTCTCAAAAGTGGACACACCCACAGTTTTGGCGAAAAAACGGAAAAACATTTAAAATTATATGTTTCGCGTTGGGAGAGAGTTTTGCTTGGCATCTCAGCTGTTTTCGGTAGCGATACTATGCATGCAACTGGATCTGTAGAGTTCTACTCTCAAAAGTGGACACACTTCCAGTTTTGAAGAAAAAACGAAAAAACATAAAATTATATATTGCGCGTTGGGAGAGAGTTTTGCTTAGCATCTCAGCTGTTTTCGTTAGCGATACTATGCATGCAACCGGAACTGCAGAGTTCTATTCTCAAAAGTGGACACACCCACAGTTTTGGCGAATAAACGAAAAAACATATAAAAAATTATGTTGCTCGTTGGGAGAGAGTTTTGCTTAGCATCCCAGCTGTTTTCGTTAGCGATACTACGCATGCAACTGGAACTGCAGAGTTCTACTCTCAAAAGTAGACACACTTCCAGTTTTGGCGAAAAAACGAAAAAACATATAAAAAATTATGTTTCGCGTTGGGAGAGAGTTTTGCTCGGCATCTCAGCTGTTATCGTTAGCGACACTATGCATGCAACTGGAACTGCAGAGTTCTATTCTCAAAAGCAGACACACCCACAGTTTTGGCGAAAAAACGAAAAAATATGGAAAATTATATGTTTCGCATTGGGAGAGAGTTCTGCTCAGCGTCTCAGCTATTTTCGTTAGCGATACTATGCATGCAACCGGAACTGCAGAGTTCTACTCTCAAAAGTGGACACACTTCTAGTTTTGGCGAAAAAACGAAAAAACATATAAAAATATATGTTGCACGTTGGGAGAGAGTTTTGCTTAGCATCTCAGCTGTTTTCGGTAGCGATACTGTGCATGCAACCGGAACTGCAGAGTTCTACTCTGAAAAGTGGACACACTTCCAGTTTTGGCGAAAAAACGAAAAAACATATAAAATTATATATTGCGCGTTGGGAGAGAGTTTTGGTCAGCATCTCAGCTGTTTTCGTTGGCAATACTATATACGCAACTGGATCTGTAGAGTTCTACTCTCAAAAGTGGACACACTTCCAGTTTTGGCGAAAAAACGAAAAAACATATAAAATTATATGTTGCGCGTTGGGAGAGAGTTTTGCTTAGCATCTCAGCTGTTTTCGGTAGCGATACTATGCATGCAACTGGATCTGTAGAGTTCTACTCTCAAAAGTGGACACACTTCCAGTTTTGAAGAAAAAACGAAAAAATATAAAATTATATATTGCGCGTTGGGAGAGAGTTTTGCTTAGCATCTCAGCTGTTTTCGTTAGCGATACTATGCATGCAACCGGAACTGCAGAGTTCTATTCTCAAAAGTGGACACACCCACAGTTTTGGCGAAAAAACGGAAAAACATTTAAAATTATATGTTTCGCGTTGGGAAAGAGTTTTGTTCGGCATCTCAGCTGTTTTCGGTAGCGACACTTTGCATGCAACTGGAACCGCAGAGTTCTATTCTCAAAAGCAGACACACTTCCAGTTTTGAAGAAAAAACGAAAAAACATAAAATTATATATTGCGCGTTGGGAGAGAGTTTTGCTTAGCATCTCAGCTGTTTTCGTTAGCGATACTATGCATGCAACCGGAACTGCAGAGTTCTATTCTCAAAAGTGGACACACCCACAGTTTTGGCGAATAAACGAAAAAACATAAAAAAATTATGTTGCTCGTTGGGAGAGAGTTTTGCTTAGCATCCCAGCTGTTTTCGTTAGCGATACTACGCATGCAACTGGAACTGCAGAGTTCTACTCTCAAAAGTAGACACACTTCCAGTTTTGGCGAAAAAACGAAAAAACATATAAAAAATTATGTTTCGCGTTGGGAGAGAGTTTTGCTCGGCATCTCAGCTGTTATCGTTAGCGACACTATGCATGCAACTGGAACTGCAGAGTTCTATTCTCAAAAGCAGACACACCCACAGTTTTGGCGAAAAAACGAAAAAATATAGAAAATTATATGTTTCGCATTGGGAGAGAGTTCTGCTCAGCGTCTCAGCTATTTTCGTTAGCGATACTATGCATGCAACCGGAACTGCAGAGTTCTACTCTCAAAAGTGGACACACTTCTAGTTTTGGCGAAAAAACGAAAAAACATATAAAAATATATGTTGCACGTTGGGAGAGAGTTTTGCTTAGCATCTCAGCTGTTTTCGGTAGCGATACTATGCATGCAACCGGAACTACAGAGTTCTACACTGAAAAGTGGACACACTTCCAGTTTTGGCGAAAAAACGAAAAAACATATAAAATTATATATTGCGCGTTGGGAGAGAGTTTTGCTCGGCATCTCAGCTGTTTTCGTTGGCAATACTATATACGCAACTGGATCTGTAGAGTTCTACTCTCAAAAGTGGACACACTTCCAGTTTTGGCGAAAAAACGAAAAAACATATAAAATTATAAGTTCCGCGTTGGGAGAGAATTTTGCTTGGCATCTCAGCTGTTTTCGTTAGCAACACTATGCATGCAACTGGAACTGCAAAGTTCTAATCTCAAAAGCAGACACATCCACAGTTTTGGCGAATAAACGAAAAAACATATATAATTATATGTTCCGCGTTGGGAGAGAGTTTTGCTTGGCATCTCAGCTGTTTTCGTTAGCAACACTATGCATGCAACTGGAACTGCAGAGTTCTAATCTCATAAGTGGACACACTTCCAGTTTTGGCGAAAAAACACAAAAAAAAATATGTCGCTCGTTGGGAGAGAGTTTTGCTTAGTATCTCAGCTGTTTTCGTTAGCGACACTACGCATGCAACTGGAACGGCAGAGTTCTACTCTCAAAAGTAGACACACTTCTAGTTTTGGCGAAAAAACGAAAAAACATAAAAAAAATTATGTTGCGCGTTGGGAGAGAGTTTTGCTTAGCATCTCAGCTGTTTTCGGTAGCGATACTATGCATGAAACCGGAACTGCAGAGTTCTACTCTGAAAAGTGGACACACTTCCAGTTTTGGCGAAAAAACGAAAAAACATATAAAATTATATATTGCGCGTTGGGAGAGAGTTTTGGTTAGCATCTCTGCTGTTTTCGTTAGCGACACTACGCATGCAACTGGAACGGCAGAGTTCTACTCTCAAAAGTGGACACACTTCCAGTTTTAAAGAAAAAACGAAAAAACATAAAATTATATTTTGCGCGTTGGGAGAGAGTTTTGCTTAGCATCTCAGCTGTTTTCGTTAGCGATACTATGCATGCAACCGGAACTGCAGAGTTCTATTCTGAAACGTGGACACACCCACAGTTTTGGCGAAAAAACGGAAAAACTTATAAAATTATATGTTTCGCGTTGGGAAAGAGTCTTGTTCGGCATCTCAGCTGTTTTCGTTAGCGACACTATGCATGCAACCGGAACTGCAGAGTTCTACTCTCAAAAGTGGACACATCCACAGTTTTGGCAAAAAAACGAAAAACATATAAAAATGTATGTTCCGCGTTAGGAGAGAGTTCTGCTCAGCGTCTCAGTTGTTTTCATTGGCGTCACTATAGATATAACTGGATTTGTACAGTTCTACTGTCAAAAGCGAACACACTTACAGTTTTGGCGAAAAAACGAAAAATTACCTAGAGTAAAGCGTAAACATTATTTTATATTTGGTTAAGTCATTAACAGGAGCGCCTAATGAAACAATTTTTTTTGTTATTTAATTAATGAGTACCTTTTGTCGACAAAATGGTACTTTGGTGTCCCATCAGCCAATAACTAGGGGGCGGTGCCAATCAAGTACGACCTTGAAACAGCCTATCGCGTCGCTGTTACTTCCGTCCCAACAACCCGCAACTCTTGAGGGGGTATGTACTCTATGCAATGCAACATTATGGCACTCGGGCGTAGGGACTGAAACTCCCTGATGGTGAATATAGGCTTGTTTGTTTTGTTGCCATGATGACGCCTATATTATGACGATCACTTACGCGAGAAGTACAACAATTTTTCTAAAATATACATGTGGGATCGTAGAAGGAAAAACTCAAATAAAAATGTAAGAGTTTAATTTAAATAAAAACTCGGAAATAACAGAAAACACAACTAGCAGCTAATCAATCACCAAACGCACTCCCAGTCACTCTGTCATACCCATTCGTTCACAAAATCTCTTCCAGTAATTCGCTCGTTTACATCAGTTGTTCATTCTGTGTTGCAAACATTCTCACATACATTTATTTAAACTAATGATGATTTCTTGTTACTGAGTAAAAATGCAATTATAGATATCACAGCAATTTATTTACGATCACAGGGTTACCTTTTAATTCCACTGAATCCAGAAGACGACTGAGCTCTGTCAAGATGGCCAACTGTATTTTATACTTCGGGTATGAGTGTTAAAACCTTTCATTTATTTTATCGTATTTAAATCAAAAGCTTACATTTATGATTTAAACAATATTTATTTTCTACTTTTAGGTTTTGTTTGTGTGTTTAATAAAAGCTTGTTACCCGATTGCCGCTAGAAGGAACGGTTTTTTGAACTTTTCAACTATGTATGTATAAAAGGCAAAACTGATTGACTGATGTATCCACGCAACGCAACGCAAGCCAAACCGCTGGTCCTAGAGTTTTGCAATTTTGCACATATTGTCGCTGATATTTAAAACCCAATATTTGAGACTTGTCTAATTACGTTTATAGTGATGAGGCTAAAGTGTGTCGATTTACGTATCTACGTGGCAGGTTCTTGCAATCGATTATTAGCAGTGATCGGAAATTCGGGTGCAATTATATAAACTTCACTTTTTCCCACAAAAATGTAGCCTTACTCCCATTATTCATAAAAAAATACAATCTTTTTAATGTAACAAATGTTTTGTCCCTTTCATTTTAAGGGCAAACGTCACAATGACAGATAAAGACACAAAACATGTTAACTAACATCTTTTTAAGTTAACAAATGTTTTGTCGCTTTCATTTGAGGGCAAACGTCACAATGGACAGTTAAAGACATAAAACATGTTAACTAACTAACGTTTACGAAGCGTTTATGAATAGGGGGATAGTATGGATAAGCCTATCTGAATAAATGTATAAATATAACAAAATCTCGGGATACCGGTATCGTTAAAAGCGTAGATTAGATTATTATTCATTTTATTGTTCTAACTATAGTCATTGTTTCCCCACGTTCAGTAATGTGCTTAGGTATTTTGCGATTACCTACGTGTTTTTTAATATTCGAAAATGTTTAGACATGCTGCTACATACACGTGTCTCTCTATGGATGGAGTTTTTGCTAAAATGAGTTTAAAGCTCTCTACAAAAAAACTAAAAAGCAAAAAATTATCCGTTAAAGTACCTGCCGTCTACATCCGATTTCCGATTCAAACATAAAATCAAATGGTGCCGATGGCGTCGTTGTCGTTTGGCTGGCTGGCTGGCACCGACTCCAACAGGTAAGTAAAATGTATGGCATTGTATGAATAAATTTTATTTTATGTTTGATTCGGAAATCGGATGTGATAGTAGGTAGTTTTTAGTTTTTTGGTTGTTTTTTTATTTTTTATTTCTCTGTTTTTAGTGAGTCGGTACCTAAGTTACAATAGCCTAATGTCAATTCCTCGCCACCTTTTACAAAATATTGCTTTTCCCAATGCAGGGACGTTAATCATTGAAGAGTTCTCCTGGTACTTCAGCATCAGCTCCATTTCACCATATGCCTTGCGACGAGTATAAATTGCTTAGCAACTATATTAAATTAACCGTATCGCCTCCCGTGAAATACCTATTATCGAGTAGTTCCGGGGACCATCTGTAGTCTTCCTTCATCATCATTTCCACTTCACCAAATGGTGTTTTGCAAGAGCAAAGGCGTGAGTTACCGTAAAATAAATAACAAAATCGCTATAGGTGTGCATATAATCTTTGAAGAGTTCCCTCGATCTTTCCTGGATCCCATCATCAGATCATGACCTGATGACAATAAGATCAACTTGGAAGTACCCTTTCAAACAACCAATTTTTTTTTTCAAATCGGTCTAGCCGTCTTTGAGTAATCGGGCAACATACATAAAAAGAGCTCCCGACGAATTGAGAGCCTCCTTTTTTTGAAGTTGGTTAAAATAGTGTTTTACAATGAGTAATTCGACTACACTCTCGAATTTCTCAAACTCCAAACGGGGTTGTTTTTGAATACAAGAGGTCTATTTTGGGCATGTTCCCATTACATTTACGTTTAGGGTGAAAATTGAATATTAATTTTTATAAATTTAAATGCTATTTAATGAATAACAACACGAAGAAAAATTAGGGTAATGGCAGGAGTCGAACCTGCAACATCAGTATTCCGTGCCTTGCGTTTGCCAGTTTCGCCACATTACTACTGCAGATATTGAGTCAGATATTGATTGAGTCAGTTTTCATTTTGCAAAAAAGGGCAGTTAGAGCAATTTATAATATGGATACTCGTGAGTCATTAAGGGAATTTTTCAAGGAAATAGACATCTTAACCCTACCGTCGCTATATATTTTTGAAATAATCATGTACGTTAGGAAAAATATATGCAATTTCCCTACCAACGTCGATAAGCCAAAGGCTACTAGAAATACAGGAAAGCTTAAAGTTCCAACTTACAGACTGGCTAAAACCAATAAGTCGTTCATGGGAAATTGTGTAAGATTTTACAACAAAATTCGAAAAAACATAATTGAACTAAATGATACAAAATTTAAATCTGTTGTCAAGAAGACATTAATTTCTCGGGCGTATTATAAAATCAATGACTATATCTATTTAATTATTTATATTTACAAAATCAATTTATTGACAACCACAATATAGATATAATAAAACAAACAAACTACATAAAAACTAAACCTTAGTACTAAAATGATAACTAAAATATATCAAAAAAAGAAGGCCATATCTTGGACAAGGATGTTTAGAAATGATCCCGATCTGTATTGGCGATCCCTGGCTCCAAAGATTGTACACCTGCTGTGTTAAATTGTTAAATTGTAAAAATTTTGAATATTTGAGATGTAAAATAACATTGTAATTTTGATTTATTTAAAAAATTACACCTCGTTGAGTTTCTTGCCGGTATCTTCTCATCAGAGGTTTTTCCGAACCGGTGGTAAATTTTTTGACATTCATAAGTGCTACCTGTAAGCCTAATCTGAATAAAATATTTTGACTTTGACTTTGACTTGACCATACTCTGCGAATTTTTACCCGACTACGGCAAAGCCAAAAGGAAGGGTTATGTTTTTAGCAACCTATGTATGTATGTTTGTATTGACGTATGTTCCACTGTAGTACATATTTATAACATTATCGAGACTTAAGCGCGATAGATATATATTGTTGATTTACCTCGACGTTTCGGCCATGTTTCAATGTTCCACTGTAGTGCCTAAACGACTGAGCCGATTTTGATGAATGAGGTATCAATCGGTTCGTAATTGTAGTCTAGGTGACATAGGCTATATTTTATGTGAACAAAATGAAAATGACTAATGTTATATCCAAAAAAGAGGGGGTCTAAAAAATTTTTTTGGCTATTATGTCGTCATGAATAAATTCTGAGTTCAAAAGCATAAATATATTTCAATATTAGAGTATTATACCAAGCTACAGAAAATCAATTTACCCATGTTTCGTTATCAATAACGCCATCTATTGTCTAGTAGCTATATTAAATAAATATAAACTACCGTTTAATTATTTATAGAGAATTATAGACGTTGTCGTTTATGAGGCATTTCATTATGTAAACTGTAGGTGTTACCCGCGACTTCGTTAGCGCAGACTATTGTAATGAGACCACAGAATGTGTAACAGTAATCCTGATGGCACTCACGCCAATGTAATAACTCGGCCTGCCAAATATGAGATCATGGCCAAAGCGTACCTAGCCTACCCCTAATGAAAAACCGGCCAAGTGCGAATCGGACTTGCGCACCAAGAGTTCCGTACAAACTTAACACCTATTTTTTTTAAATTAGGAAGGCAAACAAGCAAGTCGGTCACCTGATGGAAAGTGATCACCACCGCCTTTAGACACCCGCAACACCAAGAAGATTTTAGATGCGTTGCCAACCCAGAAAGCTAAGATGGAATACCTCTCGCGTCTGTAATGTCACCGGCTGTCTTGCTCTCCACGCCGGAACACAACAGTGCAAGCGTTGAGCACTGCTTAGCAGCAGGATTAGCGAGCAAGATGGTGGTAGCGATCCGGACGGACCTTGCACGAGGTCCTATCACCCGCAAAATAATTGCCAAATATTGCACTAACGAAAAGATAAACCGAAATAAGGGACAAACTTAATTTTGCTACTGGAAAATTGTTCGCAGGTCGCTGTCAGTGCACCTAGCACGAATCTTCTCGATACGCGTTAACTCGCTACGTAACTCAGTGCGTCTCATTCTAACTAGCCCCGTAAAAGAGAGACGCACTGACTGACGTAGCGAGTAAACGCGTATCGAGAAGATTCGTGCTAGGTGCACAGTTTACAATGTGTAATATAAGTTAGTAATCGAAAAAAAAAAACATTTTGAGATGTGGTAACGACAAAATTAAATTTTTTGTACAATTTCCTTTACTTGGGATATAAGACATTACTTCTTACTAAATTACAGGATTCTACGTCATCGGAAAGTAGTACCGTATAGTAAAGATTTTTGATTTACTTGCGAATGTCTAATATGTGGCATAAACGGTCATATTTTTTGATTGCGTTGACTTGATAGTTTCATTTTCCACAGCTCCAAGAGATTACAGACCTGAAAATTAGATATTAAAATCAATTTGCTCTATTCGTTTCTGATCAAAACGGTCTTGACAAACAGACTATCCTGTAAGGGTTCCTTTGGTAGTGATGATGAGTTACTTAGTTAAAACGGAAAATGTAAAAATAAAAATAAAAGTTTAAAAACTGTTACCCGACTACGGAAAAAACTAAAAAGTAAAAAATAAGTTATGATTGACTACTATCATTGTCCTATAGAGTAAGGCATGTCTTTTGATGTGTTAGATATTACTGTTAATTTACTTCTGTTTAAGTATTCTGGCAGTGTCCCATTAATACTGTAATAATACAAATCAAATGCCGTGGTCGTGCGTATTGTTATACTTGATAGTTGTAGTTGACGCACGACCAAGGCATTTGATTTGTATTATTACAGTATTAATGGGACACTGCCAGAAGACTTAAACAGAAGTAAATTAACAGTTATATCTAACACATCAAAAGACATGCCTTACTTATTGTCCTATAGGACAATGATAGTAACTACTCATAACTTATTTTTTACTTTTTAGTTTTTTCCGTAGTCGGGTAGCAGTTTCTAAACTTTTATTTTTGTTAGGATAACTACCCGCGGTGTCATCTATGCGAAACTTAATCAAGTTATTTCATTCAACTTGGTCATTTATGAATGCCCGTTAGCTGACGAGAGATGATTTCGCCATCTGTTGTTAAATTTTTGTAATCGAAATTTACTTTCGATTTTTTTCAAACATTCAAATAAATTTAAATGCTATATAATGACAACAAAAGAAAAATTAGGTTAATGGCAGGACTCGAACCTGCAACAACAGCATTCTGAAAAACGAGTGTTTCAAGGTTTATCGATTTACATATTTTCAGGGGGGAGACTGGGAGTGAAAGTCTGTATCGATGCATCGGCTATTTTAAAGATACCTATTTAGAAACATTAATATTAGAATTCCTGCTTCTCATCATGATAAATGAACAATGACGTGTTTCAGGTGTTTTAGATTTAAAGGGGGAAAACGGGGAAGAAAGTTCATATGGTTAGCGGTTTTTTAATAATGAGAATTTGGAAATTGGAATTGTTGCTATTCATAATAAATAAATAATGACGCGTTTCACCAACTTTTGATGTCAATGTTAATACTTCGATTCTTTTGAAGGCCTGTGTAGATTTAGATACCCTACAGTACAAAATTATGTGCTCTGGAATTCGGTGCATGAGCTCTTACCAAAAAATTATTATAAAAAGAATTAAAGAAGAAAAAATCCTACACATTAAGCTATACATATACAGTTTAAATCTTTTTTATGGAATAGGGAGAAAATCGAGCTTGTGAATTGAGTACCTAATAGGAAGGCCGCCCTCGGTAACTAACGTTCTCAGAAATTCGCTGTTACGTTGCCCACCTCTAGATCCTCCCCTCCCTGTAGGCCTCCTGGATCTTTTACTCAATGTTCGATACTCATCAGCAAGCTAGTAACACCGGCATTCTGTGAGAGTGAGGTAGTATCCAGGTCGGACCAGCACCTTCCTACTGGAGCCGTAACTGGCTGCAGATTGGCTCTAACACTACAAATTAGCTGCCTTGGTCTTAAGGGGGGTTCGAACTTTGCATGAAAGTTTTTTTGTTTAAAGTTAAAAACACGAAAATTTGAATTACAACTTGTTTCAGCGTTTTAGGATCTTTACGTTGAAGGTTTGTGTAGGAGTATCACTTTTATAGATAGGAACTTAAGAATTTGAATTGTAGCTACACTCTCATAAATAAATAAGGACGTAATTCAAGCTTTTTGAATTTTCAAATTTGAAGGGGGTGTAATGGGGTGTAAAACTAAAATTTAAAAGTAAAAAATTACAGATAAAGGAATGAAACGGGGGATGAGAATTTGAGAGAGGGTGAAAGCGCTTATTAGAATGTTTGATTCTAAAGACAAAATATGTCATTTGATTCCTGTAGGACACGCGGGCGAAGCCGCGGCCATAAGGTAGTCATAAATAAATAACGATGGTTCAGTGTTTTCAGATTTAGATGTCATTTGTTTCATGTAGGTCACGCGGGCGAAGCCGCGGGCAGAAGCTACTTTATTTTATAAAAACGCCAACCATGCGATGTTACATGTTCAAAGCAAGGACATTTATGTTTCACTATGGTTTCACTAGATAAGGTCCTCAGTATAAAATACGTCACCTTTCGGGATCGCGCCAGATACAGTGACGGGGACAGCCGACACGGTGTAAGCGATGCTCGGATAGACGCGATACGCGGTTTAATCTTTGTTTACCCGACTGCTGCCAGAAGGGATGGTTATATTTTGCAAGTGCATGTATGTTCGTATGTATGTCTATTTCTTTGGTAGGTACACGCTGCAGCCCAAACGGCATAATGAATTTTGACGTGTGAGGTGTCTTTGGTTTCCCCTTGATTAGAGAAGTGACATAGGCTATATATTTTCAATGTGGCGTCTGCAGACTGCGAATCAAAAAAGGGGAGTAGGTACTTTTTTTGCTATTGCAACACTATGGGTATCAAATAAAAGCTAGCAAAAAGCTAATTCTTAATATATAAGTAGTACTGACCTAAAAGTAATGGACTTCTAGTCAGTGTTTAAAAGATGGCCGCATCAAAAGTAGGAGAAAAGTAAGAAAAGTACACTAAATTGACGATCGCTCGCGCTGTCGTCAGCCTGTCGGACGGACGGCACTGCTGTCAATGTAATTATTTGTAAAAAAATATTATTTTATTCAGTTAGACGTAAAGTTGTAAATCCAATGACTATAAATGGTAAACTAATAATTTGCATTTGAGACATTGGCGCCAACCTATATTCTTATGGCGGGCCGTTTTTCTGTTGTCATTTAATATGACACTGTACATCCATGAATTATAATATCATTGTACGTAAATAAGCATAAACTAAAAACAACCGGCCAAGTGGAGGTCGAAATCGCGCAGTGTAGGGTTCCGTAGCTGCCTGATTACTCGTAAACTTGTAAAGCTTATTTAGCTGTGATTGTTTCCTTTTTTATTTCGTTATATTTAAAAAGTGATTTTTTTCACATTTCCCAAAACAACTATATAGCCGGCCGAAGAGGGATACACTGGACCCTAACAAAAGTTAGCATGTATGTGTCACTGTCAATCATAATAACTTGTATTCTTTCGCACGCGCGGCAACTCAATTGCTTCGGCCCCAGGGCAGGGGTGCACCGACATTCTCGTAGCTCAGCGGAGCGAAGGAAGCCGCGCGCCTGGCCTAATATTTCACAATCGTATCCCTAAGTATTTTTTTAACAAACCCGCAATATTTTTAAACAACCTACTCAAAGACGCCCCGCATCATGGGGTAAACAAGAAACGAAACCTAAAAAAAAATTGCCAAAACCGTTGGTGTGTCTGGCTTTGAGAATAGAATTCTACAGTTCCAGTTGCATATATATAGTGTCGCCAACGAAAACAGCTGCGACGCTGACCAGAACTCTCTCCCAACGCGCAACATATATTTTTATATGTTTTTTCGTTTTTTCGCCAAAACTAGAAGTGTGTCCTTTTTTGAGAGTAGAACTCTGCAGTTCCAGTTGCATGCATAGTGTCGCTAACGAAAACAGCTGAGATGCCAAGCAAAACTCTCTCCTAACGCGAAACATTTAATTTTATATGTTCTTTCGTTTTTTCGCCAAAACTGGAAGTGTGTCCACTTTTGAGAGTAGAACTCTACAGATCCAGTTGCGTATATAGTATTGCCAACGAAAACAGCTGAGACGTTAACCAGAACTCTCTCCCAACGCGCAATATATAATTTTATATGTTTTTTCGTTTTTCGCCAAAACTGGAAGTGTGTCCACTTTTGAGAGTAGAACTCTACAGATCCAGTTGCGTATATAGTATTACCAACGAAAACAGCTGAGACGCTGACCAGAACTCTCTCCCAACGCGCAACATATAATTTTATATGTTTTTTCGTTTTTTCGCCAAAACTGGAAGTGTGTCCACTTTTGAGAGTAGAACTCTACAGATCCAGTTGCGTATAAAGTATTGCCAACGAAAACAGCTGAGACGCTGACCAGAACTCTCTCCCAACGCGCAATATATAATTTTATATATTTTTTCGTTTTTTCGCCAAAACTGGAAGTGTGTCTACTTTTGAGAGTAGAACTCTGCAGTTCCGGTTGCATGCATAGTATCGCTAACGAAAACAGCTGAGATGCTAAGCAAAACTTTCTCCCAACGTGCAACATATATTTTTATACGTTTTTTCGTTTTTTCGCCAAAACTAGAAGTGTGTCCTTTTTTGAGAGTAGAACTCTGCAGTTCCAGTTGCATGCATAGTGTCGCTAACGAAAACAGCTGAGATGCCAAGCAAAACTCTCTCCTAACGCGAAACATATAATTTTGTATGTTTTTTCCTTTTTTCGCAAAAACTGGAAGTGTGTCCGCTTTTGAGAGTAGAACTCTGCGGTTCCAGTTGCATGCATAGTGTCGCTAACGAAAACAGCTGAGATGCCGAGCAACACTCTCCCAACAGGCAACATGTAATTTTGTATGTTTTTTCGTTTTTTCGCCAAAACTGGAAGTGTGTCCACTTTTGAGAGTAGAACTCTACAGATCCAGTTGCGTATATAATATTGCCAACGAAAACAGCTGAGACGCTGACCAGAACTCTCTCCCAACGCGCAATATTAAATTTTATTTGTTTTTTCGTTTTTTCGCCAAAACTGGAAGTGTGTCCACTTTTGAGAGTAGAACTCTGCAGTTCCGGTTGCATGCATAGTATCGCTAACGAAAATAGCTGAGATGCTAAGCAAAACTCTCTCCCAACGCGCAACATATATTTTTATATGTTTTTTCGTTTTTTCGCCAAAACTAGAAGTGTGTCCTTTTTTGAGAGTAGAACTCTGCAGTTCCAGTTGCATGCATAGTGTCGCTAACGAAAACAGCTGAGATGCCAAGCAAAACTCTCTCCCAACGCCCAACACGTAATTTTGTATGTTTTTTCGTTTTTTCGCCAAAACTGGAAGTGTGTCCACTTTTGAGAGTAGAACTCTGCAGTTCCAGTTGCATGCATAGTGTCGCTAACAAAAACAGCTGAGATGCCAAGCAAAACTCTCTCCTAACGCGAAACATATAATTTTATATGTTTTTTCGTTTTTTCGCCAAAACTGGAAGTGTGTCCACTTTAGAGAGTAGAACTCTGCAGTTCCGGTTGCATGCATAGTATTGCCAACGAAAACAGCTGAGACGCTGACCAGAACTCTCTCCCAACGCGCAATATATAATTTTATATGTTTTTTCGTTTTTTCGCCAAAACTGGAAGTGTGTCTACTTTTGAGAGTAGAACTCTGCAGTTCCGGTTGCATGCATAGTATCGCTAACGAAAACAGCTGAGATGCTAAGCAAAACTTTCTCCCAACGTGCAACATATATTTTTATACGTTTTTTCGTTTTTTCGCCAAAACTAGAAGTGTGTCCTTTTTTGAGAGTAGAACTCTGCAGTTCCAGTTGCATGCATAGTGTCGCTAACGAAAACAGCTGAGATGCCAACCAAAACTCTCTCCCAACGCGAAACATATAATTTTATATGTTTTTTCGTTTTTTCGCCAAAACTGGAAGTGTGTCCACTTTTGAGAGTGGAACTCTATAGATCCAGTTGCGTATATAGTATTGCCAACGAAAACAGCTGAGACGCTGACCAGAACTCTCTCCCAACGCGCAATATATAATTTTATATGTTTTTTCGTTTTTTCGCCAAAACTGGAAGTGTGTCCACTTTTGAGAGTAGAACTCAACAGATCCAGATGCATGCATAATGTCGCTAACGAAAACAGCTGAGATGCCAAGGAAAACTCTCTCCCAACGCGAAACATATAATTTTATATGTTTTTTCCTTTTTTTTCGCAAAACTGTGGGTTTGTCCACTTTTGAGAATAGAACTCTGCAGTTCCGGTTGCGTATATAGTATTGCCAACGAAAACAGCTGAGACGCTGACCAGAACTCTCTCCCAACGCGCAACATGTAATTTTGTATGTTTTTTCGTTTTTTCGCCAAAACTGGGAGTGTGTCCGCTTTCGAGAGTAGAACTCTACAGTTCCAGTCTTGTACATAGTATTGCGTATTGCTAACGAAAACAACTGAGACGCTGAGCAGAACTCTCTCCCAACGCACAACGTATAACTTTTATGTTTCTTTTTTTCACCAAAAGATTTACTTTTAAATTGTGTGTGAAAAAACATATAAAGTTATATGTTTCGCGTTGAAGCTAGTTCTGTTTTTCGCTTAAACTGCAGTTTTAATTTCGGAATCGAACACACCAATAGTTTTTGTGAAAATTAAAATACATATTCAGTTAAGTATGCTTTTTAAAGACAAGATTTATAGGCAAAAGGCCGAAACTATTCTTATAATCGCTCAGGAGTGAGTTAGCGTCTTATTTTTAAAACTTTTATAAAGTCGGGATTTTTAAGGCCCGTGGCAGAAACTATTCTTTAAATGACTCAGGACGTATAGAACTATGCTTAACACTACTTTCCGTTGCTGTAAATACATGAAATAGTTTCAGGTGCCATAACGTCTTACGTGAAGTATCTCATTTTTAAAATATTTATAAAAACAAGATTTTAAAGGTAAACGGCCGAAACCATTCTTGAAATCGTTTAGGCGATATAGAACTATGCTTAACATAACTTTTCGTTGCCGAAATATACGAAATAGTATGAGATGCCATGACGTCCCATGTGAAATTAGCATCTCATTTTTAAATTTTTTTAAAGACGGCATTTTAAAGGCCAGTGGCCGGAACTGTTGTTAAAATCAATCAGGAGGTATAGAACTATGTTTAAAACAGCTCCTCGGTGCTGAATTACGCTTAATACTGTGAGATGCTAAGATGTCGTATGTGAAGTTGGCATCTCATTTTAAAATTTTTATTTTTAAGGGCAAATCAACGGAACTATTGTTAAAATCAATCAGGAGGCATAGAACTATGTTTAAAACAGCTCCTCGGTGCTGAATTACGCTTAATACTGTGAGATGCTAAAATGTCGTATGTGAAGTTGGCATCTCATTTTCAGAATTTAAATTTTCAGGGCAAATCAACGGAACTATTGTTAAAATCAATCAGGAGGCATAGAACTATGTTTAAAACAGCTCCTCGGTGCTGAATTACGCTTAATACTGTGAGATGCTAAGATGTCGAGTGTGAAGTTGGCATCTCATTTTCAAAATTTTATTTTTCAGGGCAAATCAACGGAACTATTGTTAAAATCAATCAGGAGGCATAGAACTATGTTTAAAACAGCTCCTCGATGCTGAATTACGCTTAATACTGTGAGATGCTAAGATGTCGAGTGTGAAGTTGGCATCTCATTTTCAAAATTTTATTTTTCAGGGCAAATCAGCGGAACTATTGTTAAAATCAATCAGGAGGCATAGAACTATGTTTAAAACAGCTCCTCGATGCTGAATTACGCTTAATACTGTGAGATGCTAAGATGTCGAGTGTGAAGTTGGCATCTCATTTTCAAAATTATATTTTTCAGGGCAAATCAGCGGAACTATTGTTTTAACCTATCAGGAACTGTGGAACTATGCTGGATGCAAGCAATACTGAAGTTATTTGTTGAGATGCTAATAGTTGATATGCTAAGTTCACAGTGACGGCTTTACTTAAGTTTTTAACCTACGAGTATGTTAAGAGGAGTGTCAACTTAGTCCCAAAAAGCGCTCCCAATACAAATGGCGATAACGTTTTCCACCCTCTAAATCTTAACCTATAGCCATGATTTTTTGGTATGTTATCATTATGCCTTAGAGGTTTGTTTGTTTTGATTTTTTAAATATTCGTCATAGATTTAACAATGTTTTCATTGTAAGAGTTTTATACAAAACAAATAAGCGTCAATATTTTTGAAACTATCAAGAATATTAAAAAAAATCAAAACAGAAACCTAGTTCTAGAGCATAATGACAACATACAAAAAAACCATGGCTATAGGTTGGGGTTTAGAGGGTGGAAAACGTTATCGCCGTTTGTATGGACGGCGCTGGGTTTACACTCCTCTTCTGATTTTGACCTTAAGTGGTGGTCCAAAATGACGCCATTTTTATTTTTATTATAATATTTATCGTGCACTTTAATCATCCTGTTTTACTGGCAGTACGTTCGCGAGGAAGCGGCTGAGATGCGCGTGCGCGCCACGGCCGCGACCGCGGCGGAGGCAGCGCGCGCGCACGACGCAGAGCACGCGCGCGCTTCCGAGCGCGCCTACTTCGCGCAACGGTTCGCCGAACGGAAGCGGGAACTCGAAAAGCTTGAGAAACGAATATTTCCGCCGCAAGGTTTTACTTAATTATTTAAGTCTTTATTTAATTATTAGCCTTGCATATAAAATTAACAGGGCAGCCTCAATAGATAATAAGGCATCTATAGATCCACAACGAAAAACTTATCTTATCAAACACTTAGCCGCATTTTCTGAAGTAACAGTTTCATTTCACGTAACCGATACAAACGACAGTACCGTTCTCCACTCTCTAAACTTTAGCAATGTTTTTTATATGCTTAACTTTGAGTTTGGAATTCCAGTGCGAGCCCTGGTGCGACAGGAGTCCACGCGGTCCACAGACGGTGCCGCCGTGACCGAGGAGGCATCGGCTACCGCGCAGATGGAGGACATCTTCCAAAGGCTGATGAAGCTTACAGGTGGAGTACAGATCCCGGCAAACAACTTGAGCATTGACCTTGACAGCGCAGTCTAGTACAAACGTGTATGCGTAAACTTACCCCTTCCACTCGATTTACGCTCAAGTTGTTTGCCTACAACTATACCTGATTTTACGTTGTTTTTTATAGACAAAAGAAACGACATACAGGCAGGCGGTCCACTTGATAAAATTAAGGAAGATGAAGATGGAAGGTCCTGAAGAGTTTTACGCAATTTTTTTAATCTTTGCTTGGCGTAGGGCATTATTTGTACCAATAGTTGACATCATTGCCTCTCGTTCTTCCTCGTGTGTTACTGTATCTTCTTGTCAACTATTGGGTCACTGTCAATGACTAGAACAGAAATGTGCTAATTTTTTCGTTTTCGTCGTTGCATACAAGCTTAAATTAGGTTTTTAGTAATAGTTTTTATCGATATTTCGTTTTTGTTTAGTTCGATATACTCATATCTGAAAGTTTTTAATGCAATTTATGATTGAAATTACTTAGGTAAATATTCTAGATTTTCTTAGCACCAAATCGTACTTTATGACATTAATAAGTGCTTCCTGTAAGCCTAATCTGAATAAAGATATTTTGACTTTCACTTTGAATATCGTGACTTTTTGGCTTTTCCGACACCTGTAAAGCGCTAACTGTGCCTCTGTGTTCAGGAGTGACAGATGCCGAAGAGGTGTTCGACCGCTTCCGCGCTCAACGGGAGACTTCCAAACGCCTGAACTACCTCCAAGCCACGATTGAAGAGGAGAAGCTTCAGCTGGAGAGCACGCAGACCAACTTGCTGGCCGAGCTGGAGGCATTCAAGTTCGCTTCTGTGAAGGATAAGGATGAGTAAGTTGTCTGTTGTAACCGAAATGCCATTAGAAAGAAAAAAAGAAAGAATACATTTTATTCGGTGTTAAGATGTACACACAAGATTAACTTAGAATTAGAATATTGAAAGAGTATCGAACCCACTCAGCATATGACGAGGCATGGCTACGTACCACGATGCTGGTCTTCCGTGGGCACCTTTGCCTGGCACAACAACAAAAAACACACACACAAACACATGGGCGTACCCAGGGGGGGCAGGGAGGGGCAGCTGCCCCCCCTGCAAATCTCGCAGACCATATATGAACTCGCCTAATACTATCAAAGTGTAAACGGGGCCTTATGCTCTAACTTTTAAATAAACCGCGCAGTAGACACTGGTAAAATGCACGGTGCAATTGCGAAAAGCCGCGCGCGACGATGGCGTACGAAGATTACCGAATCTAGCATCTGACTTGCCCCCCCCCCCCCCCTAGGCCAGAAGCTGGGTACGCCCATGTACAAACATACTATATCTATACATAATCTTCATGATCTACTAATTAATTAAGTTAGTCATGTGGGTGTCGTAAAAGTCGACTAAGAGACTCAAACCACGGGATGGGCAGCAGCGTCCTTCTGAGTACGTTATCACACTACGCTCGCCAACACGTCTGCTAAGCGTGGCGACTATGGCATTTCTCCCTAAGTATGACTAGTGATGATGATGATGTGCTACTCTAGTGTAACGTATCTCAATGGTTAAACTCCAGAACCCAAGACCAGATTACAGCGCTGAAGGAGGAGATAGCGGCCGAGCAGGCGGCGTACGCGCAGCTTGAGGATGAGCTCGGGGACCTGGACAACCTGCTGTTGGAGATCAAGCGGCTTCTGTACGAGCTGTGCAAATGCCTCGACGTGAGTACTTTAAAAGTTAATCTTTTTTTTTTTCGAAATACGAAGGCAAACAAGCAAGAGGGTCACCTGATGGTAAGTGATCACCACCGCCTATAGACACCTGCAACACCAAAGAGATTGCAGGTGCGTTGCCAACCCAGAGGGCTAAGATGGAATACCTCTTGTGCCAGTAATTGCACCGGCTGCCTTGCTCTCCACGCAGGAACACAACAGTGCAAGCACTGCTGCTTAGCGGAAGGATTAGCGAGCAAGATGGTGGTAGCGATCCGGATGGACCTTGCACAAGGTCCTACCACCCGCATTGTGATCCTTTTTGTTGTCATGGCGGGAAACCTTTGTCTTTCCCCTGCCTGGAGCTGCTCGGGGGATATGTGGGACTCTCCCCCCAAATAGGGAGGCAGACCAAGCGCCGTGGGACCTGTGACCCATGACCCTCATTAGGAACTATTTCCCATGTGGGTCAGTCTATATGTATTATGTCAATATGACACTTTTTAAGTCATATTGTCACTTTCTATACGCGTGCAGTATGTGGGTGAGATTTACGTAAAGGGCTTTCAATGCAATAAGAGTGCAACACGACAAACATTCTAAGAATGAACACTGTTTTACCATCTGACGAAAAATAATAGCCTCTCTTCTAAAGTGCTCAGCAAGCACACTCTGTAGTTGGCAGTGTTGGCAAAGCACCTACCCGCGATAAAAAAAACTGAGTATGGCAATGGAAGGGACAAATAGACCATTCTCCGATATTCCAAAATTTGCAATTTTTTGTTGTACTTGTATAAGTACTAGCTCTAAGAATGACGATATTTCCATACAACTTTTCATCCCCCCTTTTAACCCCTTACAACCCTTTTTTCGCATTAAAAAGTAACCTATATCCTTTCTCAGGCTCTAGACTATCTGTGTGCCAAATTTCATTTCAATCGGTTTAGTAGTTTCAGCGTCAAAGCGCGACAGACAGACAGAGTTACTTTCGCATTTATAATATTAATAAGGATTTTACTTAGTCATTCCGTCTGTGTTACCCTCTGAATTTCACCACAAGGTGATACCAGAGCCGATGGTGCCAGAGTGGACGGCGGAGGCGCGCGACGTGCAGCAGATCCTGCAGGTTCTGCGCGCGCGCTACGGGCTCGCGTGCGCGCGCGCAGACGACGTGCGCAGCCGGCGTGACGTCGCTACCATGGCCATGCCTTCAAACGTGAGTCGTGTGGTATTATAGGGGAAAGCCTGCGCACGCGCCGTACAAAAACGCAGCTGGAGTGCGATTTTTTAATCTCACCGGGTGACTAAAGCTCACCAAGATAGCCGTGTTTATCGTAGAGATTCAGCCATTTGGGTGAGCTCTAGTCACCTGTGGCCCTAACAAGACTGGCCTAGTTTAGTTTATCTCTATATGCGTCCCTTTCTTATGACACTAGTTAAACAGAGACACAGGGAGGGGTTAAACTAAACCTGGGCTGTCATGATAGGGCCACTGGTCAGAATTGCACCCTTGGCGTGGTTCGACTTGTATGCAGTTTGTGTTGCGTGCACAGGTTTAGCCGTCATGCGAGCAAACTTGGAAAGGCAGATGATATTCTTGCATCTGTCTATAAATATATTTATTTATCTATGTAGATATGTACATAATTTCAACAAAATCAAAAATGTTAAAGCAAGTTAGTTGAGTCTTATAATTTTCCTCCTACTTACATAACATGTCTGTAAGTTGTTTAATAAAATAAATAAATAAAATTAAATAATGTTTCGTGGTGGTTGCCAGGAGTGTGATTTTTGAATCTGAACGGGTGACTGAAGCTCACCAAAACGCCATTTTTCATCTAGATTCGGCCCTTTTGGTGAGCTTTAGTCACCTGGTGATATTTAAAAATAGCACCTCAGGTCTAAGAATAGAAGCCCTAATTAATGTGCTGTAAATAAATAACCTTTTTAGGATTCCGTAGTCAACTAGAAATCCTTATACTTGTCCTATATCTATCTGTATGTCACAACTCACTGTTTCTCGAAGACTATAAGAGTTATAAAGATTAAATTTTGTACATGTATCTATAGGTATTTGTCCGCAAAAGGCCAAGCATATTTGTAAAAAAGAATGTTTTAGGGTACCTACCATACATGTTACTCGTAAGTAAAGAGAAAACATATTTTAAACCTACAACATTGAATGAGATGATTATAACAATCATAAAGCTTCCTAGCTGCATCGTTACTTGGTTCGAACAAAAACGATTGTGCCGATCCCATATTGAAAGGGCCAAACCCTAATTATGTAAACAACCTGCACCAATACACTCCGGAGTCCGGACCGAACATACTCCATGAATGACCAAATGATGAACGCGTTTGGGAATTCCACATTTCGCAATTTGGAACGTTTGATGTAAATTTCTATTCCACATAAACTGGTGTAATGGTAACCTCTGGCAAAATTGCGTGTTGTTAGTTTTCAAACTTTTAGGATTTTGAACAGTTCTTGAATGATTTACTATAAATCATGGGTATAGCATCAGTACAAGTCAAGCTTACTCACCTGAAACTGTCCAGATGGTTACCTTTGGCGTGCGTCAAGGTAGTAAGAGCAAAGTGAACATTTATTAACCATAAGAAGTACAAAACCATTAAATTATTAAGGAAAACGTTGATTATACCACCGTAATGTCCACGAAAAGCGACAATTTTGACAATTCATGTGAGTACGGGTCTCCATTGAAGAGGAGGCTTAGCGTTTGTAGTCGTCTCTTTCGGTACATTGTAATTTAAAGAAAAAGATCAGCTACTATCGCTTCTAACTTTAAAACTCCTATGCTATTGAGGCAGTTTGGTATAAGTAACCCCATCTGTTAGAAGGTTTATGAAACAACGTAAACTTGTCTAGCCGACGAGCGGGGCGGCCTCTGTCGCTGGACTCAGCATGCAGAGCCACAGCACGCCCAAGGAAGCCGAAACTGCCGTCCCTACTTACAAGGAATTACTGACAAAAGAACCTGTCCGACCACCGCGTAAGTAATAGTTTTATGATCTCAAGTAGTGACTTCGACCAGCGGGGCTATTCTCGGTTTATGCGAGATGCATCTCGCACGAAAATAACTGTCAATTCCCTTGGAAATCTGTCACTTTTTGACGTATCTCGCACGTGAGATGCATCTCGCATTAACCGAGAATTGGGGTCCAGGGGTGCTATTTTTGAATCTCACCAGGTGACTAGAGCTCACCAAAATGGCCGAATATCTATCAAAAACGGCGATTTTGGTGAGCTTTAGTTACCCGGTGAGATTCAAATGCAATTTTTGAATCTCACCAGGTGACTAAAGCTCACCAATGGCCGCATTTCTATGAAACACGGCCATTTTGGCGAGCTTTAGTCACCCGGTGATATTCAAAAATCGCACTCCTTGGGCTTGGGCACTCGTGTGCGAATGAATACGAGTTATATGATAGACGGAAAGGCGTAACCGTATGTCGTTTCTCATACCTAAACGCCCACGTAAAAAGAATACCAATTGCTTTTTGTTTGGGTTTTTTTCTAAGGTCATTACTTTTGAAACATTACAAGTAGAAAATTAATAGTGAGCAAGACTCACGAAAACGCTCCATACGAAGCAGACAAAGACGTTGACGTCACAATCCACATTTTCATTAGTGAAATGTATGTATGGTTTTAAAACTAAGATCGCGATTACTTTAAATACAATCTGCTTTTAAATCAATATACTTCCTAAAATTTGCTACATTTTTAGTAGCAAAAATTTTTTTTTTTTACTCTGACATTTTTGTAACTTTGTATTGCTATAGCTTACTTACCTATATTTATGTATTACTAATGATGATCTACATCAACAAGATTATCCCATTTGCGTCGTGATACTGTATTGGGATGTAATTTTTGAATCACACCGGGTGACTAAAGCTCATCAAAATGGTCGAATTTTTATGAAAAACGGCCATCTTGGATAGCTTTAGTCACCCGGTGAGATTCATAAATCGCACTCGCAGTGGCCCTAACATGACTGGCCAAGGTTAGTTTATCTCTATCTGCGTCCCTTTCTTATGACACTAGTTTGACAGAGACACAGGGAGGGGTTAAACTAAACCTGGGCTGTCATGTTAGGGCCGCTCGAGTAAATTGTCAAAAAATTATCATATCACTTAAATGCTATCGTATCGCCTCATCATACCTTACCTAACAATACCTTAAAACCTTGGCAGCATCTGATGAGGAGGAGGATATACCTTCCCGGAGCTACCTGAAGCGGCAGGCCCAGCTGATCGTGGACACCAAATGCAGAAGAAAGGGCTTCCGAGCCCCCTTCCCGAGGAGATAATTGCCATTTCGCATATTTTATTTTCTAATACATTTGTTTCGCAGAATTATATTTTTCTGATTTGTTTTTTCTTTACCTAACTACATTAAATTTGGTCATCGAGCACATACCTAACAATAGTGCGATTTATGAATCTCACCGGGTGACAAACCTAACCAAGATGGCCGTTTTTCATAAAAATTCGACCATTTTGGTGAGCTTCAGTTCCCAGGTGAGATTCAAACATTGCACCCCAGAACGGTTTTTCTGGCCTTCTCGTTCCGAAAGTGCCGAATCTGTATGAAAAACGGCTATTTTGAGACTTATACCCGGTGAGACTCCAATGCAATTTTTGAATTTCTATGAAAAACGGCCGATTTGTCGAGCTTTAGTCACCCGGTGAAATTCAAAAATGGCGCCCCTGTTCTACCCAGTATACATACATAGTTTGTGATTCTACTCAAAATTAATGTCTGCCAGTTGCTCAATAATTTAGTACAAGATATTCCTTAGCGAAGTTTGTCGTAGCAAGTATAAGTATTGTAGGTTGTAGGTAGGGCGGCCAACTGTCCGGTATTTTAGAGGACGGCCCGTTTTTCAGCTATAATTTTTGCCATGTCCTGTATTTTAATAAGACAAATACAGGACCATTCCATACCATAAACGGGTTGTCCTGTATTTTTTTCCATGGACCCTGTAATTTCAGATCACAAGTCCTGTAAAATGACCACACAGGGACACCCTATTTGTAGGTTACTCTCAAATATCGGCACTTGGCCGCGTTCTGTGCTTGCGTATTCGCAAGAACAAAATAAAATGCACCAAAATATGGGTATTATCAAACCGTGATTAGAATACAATTGGAAGGTAACGTCAGCACACTGTCATTTCAAAGATACAGGATTGCGATTTTTAAATCTCACCGGGCGACGAAAGCTCGCCAAAATGGCCGTTTTACATAGAAATGCGGCCATTTCGGTGAACTTTAGTCACCTGGTGAGATTCAAAAATTGCATTGGAATCTCACCGGGTAACTAAAGCTCACCAAAATAGCCGTTTTTCATAGAGATTCTGTCATTTTGGTGAGCTCTAGTCACCTGGTGAGATTCAAAAATTGCACTCCAGGAATGAAGCTTGATGCAATGCAAGTCTATGAAATGACGTTACCCTCCAATTGTATTAAAATCACGGTTTGATAATACTTTAAAGTAAGTATTTCCTTTTCATGAAGTGTCAGTAGTGTCGTTGTTACAAAGAACTTAAGATACTTAAGTAAGCAACAAACAAATTAACAATCTTTTTAAGCTAACAAATGTTTTGTCCCTTTCATTTGAGGCCAAACGTCACAATGACAGATAAATACATAAGACATGTTAACTAACAAACGTTTACGAAGCGTTTATGAATAAGGGGGTAAGTTTCGTCGTACCCAAGTTTTGTAACTTATAATATATTGTTTATAAAAGCTCTTAACATGACCGGCCTTTTGTTTGGTTTATCCCTCACTACGTCTCTGTCAAATTAGTATCAAACGAAAGAGACGCATATAGAGATGAGCACATATAAACTGAATTTGGTCGATCACGTTAGAGCCACGGCGAGGCAACTGTCACTAGAGATGAAATTACGTTTGAGATATATGTCAAAAGGAGCTGTCAGATACCTTCAAAATATGTATTTTTTTATATAACAATGTGAAATAAATCTCGATTGACAAAGATAATTGAAGAGTAGGTGACCACGGACGATACATTGGACCTAAAAAAAGGGAATATAGTTGTGGCTTACGTTAGGAATGTTATAGATAATAATTAAATATTTAAAATACATAATAATTTTAAGTCTTGCGCAATTTTTTCAAGAAATTTAAATAATTTGTAAATAACGAAATTTTACCAGCGTGTTATTATTTTCTATGTATTTTACGGGATTTAAAGTATGTATTCTATTTTTTATCCTTTACTACGTCAAAGACAGATATGTCCGTCACAATATATGTTTAACGCCACCAGTGACCGTCGCCATATCTCCGTCAACGCGTACAATTAACAAATAGCCTACGTGCGCATTAGGTTCAACTTCGTTCGTTACTAACAAGAAAAAGCTTGGCGTACGAAAAGGTAAATAACACGAAATACCTAGTCGTATCTGTCTGCCAAAAATTCTAAATTTTTACTGAGAATCAAACATCCAAACATTCCATTAGTTTCGTTCCTATTTATAACATGAATACAAAAGAATTCAGGATTTCCCATGTACATATGTATAGTACTTAAACGTGACTTATTTACACCTAATATCTCGTCTCTCTTGACAAGACAGGTGTAACACAAAAATATCTCAAAAACTACTGAACCGATTTAACAGAGCCGAGCAATAAAATCCTCCTTAATGATTCTGGAACGAACCAACGCTAACCAGTTTTGGCCGTAACAACGCCCTCTGTGGAGCTGTTCTGGAAACTTCCGGAGAGTTTGTGCAAGTCTACTTATGAAGGATATTAAATTCTAAAATACTGTTTAAGTTACTTTGCAAAATTTCGTAGGATAGCAAGTGATTTGAAACATGTTTCTTTTCTCTTAACTTGTGATTCGGCAGCATTCTATTTCTAGAAGCGACCATGGGTAAATTGCCCGTGGACCCTTCAAGGGACTACGAGGGACCATAGGTAAGATGGGGAATGACCCACTATAGAACAATGTGTCGTTAATTGGGAAACATTGTTACCATTATGAATTTAAGACGTTAATTGTAAATGAATTTCTCAGCGAACACGAGTTAGGATTTCAACGTTAGTTGCAACCAAGAGATATTTACTTATACTACTAGAATACTATTATATACTTTCTGCTTATACCCTCTAAAATTATCCGAAATTACAAATTGGTGTTAAATAGTTTATAAAAGTTTTTGTTATTTTTTAAATTGTGAATAAACTTTTTTAATGACGGCACTTTATTATTGCGTATTTACCGGATCTACGCATTCATACCACAACTAATATAAAATAAAATAAAACCATTTTATCTATAATACTTAACAGTTATAAGCAGGGGGCGTAGCGACGTGAAATGGCGCCCAGGGCTCGCATCCAAACTTCGCCCCTCTCCATTTGTAAATTACGTTAAAAACAGATACCTACACATTTTTTTTATTTTTTTACTAATTTTATAAAGTATTGTATGTAAAACAAACAAAATACCACAAATATGTCCCTGTCTGGAATAAATGTAACTACAATACAAATAAGGATTAAATGCTCCTCAAAAGACTTTTATTTGGCCATGTATACAAATTTGGATTTTTTTTAATAGGTTAATTTCGTTTTTTGCGCCCCCCTTATTTGGCGCCCAGGGCAGATGCCCTGCCTGCCCCACCCTAGTTATGCCCCTGCTTAAAAGTAGTACTTAGTATTTAGTTGGAAGACCACATTTTATGTTAATAAATATTGTTAATTGCCTACTAAGAGTAATAAAATGGGACACCTGTAAAATAGTTTCTTTTCGGTTTTTTAAGTCACAGTGAGTAAAAAATAGCTTAGCCATTTCAAAAAGTCTCAAGAGGCCTAGTTATCTACACTATCTACACTAATATAATAAAGAGAAAAACTTTGTGACTAAAGCTCACGGATATGGCGGTTTTCCTAGAGATTCGGCCACTTTGGTGACCATTAGTCACCCTGTAAGATTCAAAAATCCCCTTCCAGATGACAAAAACTCACCAAAGTGGCGGGATCTTTATGAAAAATAGCCGTTTTGGTGAGCTTTAGTCACCAGGTGAGATTCAAAAATCGCACTCCAGGGGTGCAATTTTTGAATCTCACCAGGTAACTAGAGCTCACCAAAATGGCCGAATCTCTATGAAAAAAGGCTATTTTGGTGAGCTTTAGTTACCTGGTGAGATTCAAATGCAATTTTTAAATCTCACCATCTCACCAGGTAACTAAAGCTCACCGAAATGGCCGCATTTCTATAAAACACGGCCATTTTGGCGAGCTTTAGTCACCCGGTGAGATTCAAAAAACGCAGTCCGGGCTTTTACTTTTTCGGATACTTTTAATCTTGTTTAAAATGTGGCGTTCTTTATTGTATCAATATACGGAATACACATATATCGGAAGTCGATAAATGAGAACTCACTACGACAATTGGATTCGATGGGGTCGAAAAGTTCTCGAATGGCGGCCGCGTATTGGCAAGCGCAGCGTAGGACGACCAGCCACAAGATGGTCTGATGACCTCATACAGGTGGCAGGAAGGCGCTGGTCGCATGCCGGTCACTCCAACCGGTCACTTTAGAAATCCATGGAGGAGGCCTATGGTTCAACAGTAGATGATGATGATGATGACAATTCAAAAGTGCCACGCATAGGCTACTAAGAGATGCACGTGCCACGAAAATTCCGGATTCTGGAAATCACCATAAAACATTGTGGTTGTATTCTCTTTGGTGTTATCTACCACAGGGCTATAAAACCTAGTTTGAACACCTCAATCACAATGACACATTAAATCTGTCAAACCAAAAGTAAATCAATTCCCTTTGTAATTTTATTTATTTAGCTTTAAAGTTTGAACCATGTTTTGTCCGCACAAGAATTCCTACCTACAGCTGGTGTGCGCAGTTAACCCGCGCGTGATCAACAAAGCGGTGGACCGGGCCATGCGCAGGAGAGTGTTCGATCCACACTGTGGTAAGTTTGGTTTACAGACCCGTATAGTTGCAGTAAAACCCGAGTGGATCCAGAATTTGATCCTGGGGATCAGGCGTTCCCAAAATGGTTTACCATAACTTCATAAAGTGATATTTTAGCAAAATGTTTTAATTTCGAAACTTTACATGTTTCAGTGCACTGAGCACGAATCTTCTCGGCACGCGTTAGCTCGTCGTTCGTTACTCAGAGCTTCTCGTTCTAACCAGCCCGGTGGGAGAGAGACGGTCTTTTATAAAACAAATCTAACCTAACTTATAGAGTTCTACACTATGGTCCTGTAATAAATCTTGTATAGTTTACAGTTTCAGAGATAACGGATTTTTGCCAAAATATCAGGTTGTGAAACGTTTTTTCGTGAAATGATTGGCCGCGTCCCAAAATTAAGAACAAGCTAAACCTAATGTCTTTGACTAAGCCTAATGTATTTAAAAAAATTTCATCTACACTAATTTACACTAAAAGAGGTAAACTTTGTTTGTTTATTTGTATGTAGGGGGTAATCTCTGGAACTACTGAACCGATTTCAAAAATTCTTTCACCAATGGAAAGCTACACTATCCCTGACGGACATAGGCTACTAATTTCATGCGAACAAAGTCGCGCGCGTCCGCTAGCCTTTTATAATTAGGTACCAAATTTTTTAATCACTCCTTACGTCTCTATCTATCTAGCTAGCGTCATGTACACTCCTCAGACGCTGCTAGATCAATTAACTAATGTTATATTAATTATTGAAATCCAAATTTGTAACTAGCACATTCTGATGGCCGATTGTGCCACAGAGTTCTCGAGTGGCGACCGCGTACCGGAAGACGCAGCGTGGGCAGACCCGCCACAAGGTGGACCGATGACATGGTGATCGTTGCGGGAACCCGCTGGATACAAGCAGCACAAGACCGGTCGTCGTGGCGATCCTTGGGGGAGGCCTATGTCCAGCACTGGACGTCTTTCGGCTGAAATGATGATGATGATGATGACATTCTGATGATGATGGATGAAATTCAAGTCTATAGCTTCGTTTAGGTGTTCGCTAATTAAAGTATATATTTTACGTCACCCCGGGCCGTAAGTGGCATTTACCGCCCGCTGGGCTTTCACAAAATCCCACTTCCCGGCCAGGGGAAGACGTAAAATTCTGTACACACCACGGGCGTTAATAAAGAAAGCATCAGATCGCATATTTATCGCCCTCGCCTTCGGCTCGTGCGTCAAATACTTGCGATCTGAGGTATTCTTTGTTTTACCGCCCTATGTGCGTAATGTACTATAAAACCGTAACGTGTATCGCAGGCGTACTTTACGCTTTTCCATGCATCTTTAATCAATGCAAACTAGAGAATTCCAAAACAGGTTCTTTCTGAAGCCTGCCCTGACTTCCAGAGCCTCCTCCAGCTCAGCGGCTAGAATCAATGCAGCCTTCTCTTTACGCCCCAATCGTCGACGTCACTAGAGGTCGTATCGGCTTTGGCCGCGTCGGGTTGAGGATCCTGAACCGTGACCTGCACTCGAAGGACTATTTAACGCAGCTGCAGGCTATACACAGCATCATGGATCAGGTATGACCAGAGTGGTTCCACTCCGCACTGTAGGTACGCTCGACCGGCTTGCCTATGGCTTAGGCAAATCGCAGTAGGCTGTCGGCTTGCCGCACGCCCGCTTGCTCGCTCTTGTCAGTGTAATTGAAAAACGAATGCCGCGCAACCCTAACGTGTCGCCGGGAGTGCGAAGGGAAGGCTGACGCGAGCGGCGCGTTTTGCGTCGCGCCGCCTGGCTAATGTGTATGAAGTAATACGAACTTTTGGGCGTGTTAATAAAGTTGGAATTCGTTTACTCGTGGTCGTTAAAGAGAAGTTTTTGTACGTTTAGTTCTTTATTCTGTGGTGGTCAATGACCTGTGGGGGGTTTTTGACTCTCGAACACTTGACATTCGCCAGCCGTGCTCCAATCAATGTCGGCTAAAATATACGCTCACATGTTTGGGAATGGGGAATGTCGATCGTACGAAAGTCAAAAATGAATCCGCTGGTATGAGAAAGTCACGTGAACGAGGTGTGTTGGTGTCAATGGCCATTTGCTTATTGTAATGTATTGAACCAATAGTGACGCATTATAGCGTCATGGATCATGCATGATAAATGCAGTCGCAATGCTTTATATGAAGGTTTAGTTGCCATGGAGACGCTGCATAATGTGCTTAAAAATTAAATTTTCGCTACATAATAAATCGCCCTTTGCATATTAAATTGGCATGACACGGTTTTTAGCGACATCTAGGTGTTAACGAAATAAATTCTAAAACATCTTAATATTTCGTTCTGTTATTTTTTAATTGTTCTTACTTGTCTAATATCTTTACGTTGGGCTTCTATGGAGTTTTTGTCGCTAAGTTCGCTTATCTCAGCTAACAATGATAAAATGCGTACTGATAAAAAGGTCCTTTAATTATTTTTTAATTATTTTATAATAAGAAAAACAGATGGCGCACCTATTACTCTATTTTAGGGATCAGCATTAACGTTCGTAGCCAGCTTCGGATGTAAAACAAGTTCAAGATGTGTTATTCCGTAGTTAACGCAACAAATAGTTAAAAATCTGTCATTTGTAAAGAAAACACTTTATGATGACACCATTGACTACGTGGTTACTAACTATTTGCGCTACTAGTTGCGTTAACTACGAATCAAACAACAGTCCTTAGCATTTAATATATTTAAGGATAGCCACACCGGAGCTTAAAATACGCAAACGCACCGCCTTACGCAGTGACACGTCTTAGAAGTCAAGGTTTTAGCCGAGCCACACCGGGTGCGTATGCAGCTCTACAAAGCTAGCTGGAGCGGTGTTGCAAACGCAACGTGTACGGAACCGGTGTGGCCTGGCCCTTTAATACATACAGATATAAGTGCGTATTTTAAGCACCGGTAAACTCGACCTCTAGTACGACAGGAATAGGTACTAGTAATGACATCTAGCGGTGGCGGAATAAAACACAACTCGCTTTGCACTATTTTGTTTATTTCTGTTGCCTTCGCAAACGCAACACTCGCAATCATGCGCAGCAGAATTAAAATAAACCCTTATTCAGTAATTAGAACAAAACACAATCTGTGACAACCTGAATCGACTTGGAATAAGTATATCAAACTTGGCTAAGTCCCTAACATTTGATATAGCAGTTTGAAGTTTATTCCAATACCATAAAAGCTATTTTATGGATTTAGGCAAGTTCAATATACGTCGGCACATACGTATAGTAGTTATTGAATTCTCTGTTTACGTTATTCCAGTAACACTCCAATTAAGGGGTGCTATTTTTGAATCTCACCAGTTGACTAGAGCTCGCCAAAATAGCCGAATCTCTATGAAAAACGGCTATTTTGGTGAGCTTTAGTTACCCGGTGAGATTCAAATGCAATTTTTAAATCTCACCAGGTGACTAAACTCACCAAAATAGCCGTTTTTCATTGAGATTCGGCCATTTCGGTGAGCTCTAGTCACCTGGTGAGATTCAAAAATTGCACCCTAGATGTCCAGATGTCACTACATCTAATATTATTAAACGAATGTTTTTCAGCAAATGAAGTAAACGTGTGTCAGGGTCGTAGCAAGTGGAAATCCGTGGTCCCTGCCTACCCTTTCGGGGAACAGGCGTGACTTTATGTATGCATGTATTTTCTTATGAATTAGGAGGCTAAACTGGAATATTGTAAACTGATCTTAGTCTCGCATTATTTATAATTCGCTGTTGCAGGATTTAGACAAATGAGCCAATCAACTTTCCGCCAGATATTCAAAACACACAGATTTTTCGTCGTAAAAATGATTTTATTCGAATTTAATTAATGGTGTGTATTGGACAAGGTATGCTACCTTGAAACATTTAAACCAGGGTTTTTTAATCTGTATGTCGCGACCCCTAAAGGGATCCTGACCCCTTCCTAAACTCTAGGACCTAGAGGGATAGTTTCGTATAAAATTGATCGGCAGAGCGGAGTGCGCTCGCTCGTCGCATTGTTAGGCACGGTCGTAGGGGGTTGACAGTATTTTTTTAAATTATAAAGAGGTCACTTCTTCACAAAGATCAAAAAAACACAGCAAAATAAACAGTACAATCATTTTTGGAATACGTTTGTGTGTAGCAAAATAGTTGATTAGCCCAAACAGGTTCTAACCGTAATTCTGACGTAAATTTAAAATTCGCAGGTGCAGATATCGGAAAACGCGATGTTCCTCATCGAACTCCACGTAGTGTATCGTCTTATTGACCTCATGGGTAACCGGAACCCCATAATAAGGGAGAAGGTTTGCATCATACTTACCCACCTGGCCGGATACGTGCAGGGCCGTCAACGGATCATGTCGCGGCCAGACATCATCTATAACCTCATGTACCTCGCTTTGAGAGACAAAAGGGTAAGCCTTAATAGGAAACTTCTAAAATTTTCACAAATTAATACTACAATTGAAACAGAATAAAAAACTTAATTTATAAAGTTTTTGGAATTTTTTCTATTGCCTACGCTTATGGAGATATCACGGTCTGAAAATTACCTTTAAACTGCAAGCTCAAAATCAAAAACATTGTTCCCGTCACGAATATAATTAATATCAGTTAGTGAAAACGTTACTAAGCCGATATAAATCGTTACAAAACCGTTACGTAACTGATATTAATTTATTTTAGTGACTGTGCAACGTTTTTGATTTTGACTCCCGACTCAAAACGCTCTATGGAATTAGCGTAGCGAGTACATTTTACAGTAAATAAATACTCATAATAAATTATTTTGTGTAAGCGATAAGCATCCCAAAAAATAATTTAAAAAAAACTTGAACATTCGGAGACATATACCTATTTCAAAGTCATAATATCTTTATTTATATAGACCTATGAGAAGCGCTTATGTATGTTATAATGGAATAGGGCCTCTGTTTATTCATAATATTATATTTATAGTTGATTGTATAACTTCTATTAATAACTTTTTTAAGGAAATTCGCTACGCGGCTGCCTACACCCTGCGTACACTAGCTCGCGACCGCTGCGCTTGCGACACTATAAGCCAGACGGAAGACATCATAGAAAACCTACTGAAAATGATAACAAACGACTACACCGGCATAGTGCTGTTGCATCTTAAAACGATGGAGAACTTGATAGAATGGGACCCAGTGGTGCCATTGAAGAAAAACGCTTTCCAAGTGATGCTACAACTGTTCAAAAACGAGGACCCCAGGATCGTTTCACAGGCCATGGATTGCATGGCTCAACTATGCAAGCACGAGGTTGGAAAAACGCTGGCTGATGAATACGACATCACTTTCGTTCTGCGCCCTTTCTTAGAGAGCAACTGCATAGAGATCACAATAAGCGCTGTAGGTTTGATGTCTTACACTACAATAACAACCAGGTCAAAATGGCGCGCGAAAGAAGCATGCAACGAGTTAACACGTCACCTCACATTTCTGTGCCACGCTAATAAACCACTGCTACAAATGAGAGCTATTCAGGTACTGATCAACCTCTGCGACTGTCCCGACATAAGGTATCATATGAAACTGTACTGGGAGAAGAAGATCAAACAGGCGGTCATCAGAACGCACGAAGAGTGGGACGGCACGTCCGAAACGACATCCATGGGGCTCGAAGCCGGACATAACTACAGAACCATGTGCATAGAGAAGGTTGAAACGATCAAGAACGACTACGGCGATAACGCCGAGGTAGTCAACGTGTACAGTTATTTGAGGACGCTGCAAGCGAAGAAGGAACAGCTCATTAGGGCTATAAACTGGAAACCGTGGGCGTAGTTTTTGAATCTAGAGCTTTTTCGGCAACCAACAGGTTGATTTTTAAACTTTCGAGCGCTCGACATTTGCCAGCCGCGAGCTTATCAAATACGCGACCGTATGTTTAAGCCGGCATTGAGAATCAAACGCTTGCAAGTCAAAAATCACACCACAAGCCGCAATTGCGTCTCTTTGAACGCTAGAAACTACGGCACTATACGAAATAGTTTTTAAATTTTATACTGTAATTTTATTATATTTTTTTTATAGCGAAATGGATGTCCACTAGCAAAATTTAATGTCCAGTAGAACTAGTCCTTTTGGTAGCACGCAATTGTTCTAAAATCCATAGTCATTATTTTTTATAATCTCGTTCAAATTAGTATTTTATGCAACTGCTATATAATGAGAGGCCTTAAAACACGAGTGTGGTTTTATGAAACGAGCGTCAGCGAGTTTCATAATAGGATCACACGAGTGTTTTAAGGCCTAATTATATACAGTTGCATACATTACTTTATCTACACACATATCACAACTGCAAAAAACCGTAACAGCAAAAAACCAACAAACGAGTGTCAAACAAGTATGGCGGCAATTCGATCTATCCGTCAAGACGAACGTTTTTTTAAATCATAGACAAAAGAATGAAGTCCCTATTGTCATATCACTCGAGATCAAATGTCGTGCGTTTAAATTAAAAAATCATACTGAGTTGACGTTTCGTATCGATAACTGTTTTAATAGCTATGGATACTAGAATAGAGACCAACTTGAATTTTGACAGCTGTTCCAAATTTAAACTCATAACGTCACGAGATATCGGTAATGTGATCACCAATAAACACAGACTACTAAGAGATACTTCCCAATAAAGAACAGATTACCTACTACCACAGACAAGAAAATTCTTATAATAACATTGGTTGTAATAATGCTGGTCATTTTCTATGGTTTTTGAACGCGTTATTAAGCATTTATGATATGTGTGTAGATAAAAGTATTTAACTATATGACATTTGTCAAAACATACGTTGACTGAAATAGAAAAATATGGTTAATAAATAGCGACTCCGTGCATTTAAGAACCACGGTTTGCTATCAAAAGTCCTATACGGCAAGTCAAGGCCGGGTTACATCGCTTGCGTTGCGTGCACGTAACGCAGCTCTACGAATCGAGCTGGAGCCGTGCTGCATTCGCATCCGATGTAGCCCGGCCTACATTAGTACTTGATATCTCGCACGCTTAGTCTTAAACTGACCCATTTCTGAATAATACACGTCCCAAAATATCACCTTAATTAAAAGACATAGGGTTTAATTTTGGGAAATATCAAATTCAGAATTGAGTCAGTTTAAGACTAAGCGTGCGATCTGTGAAGTCAGCATTACATGTTAACGCTTAGGGCCTCCACGTAGTCGCGCGGGCGGGTGCACGCCTATAGAAAAATAGTATGAGAGCGTCCGCTAAATCAGGCGGGTGCGGGCTCATTATTGTTCGACAGGCGTGCACCCGCTCCGTGCACCCGCGCGACTTATCGTAGGCCCTAAAATTGGTGGTGGCTTTTAGTCACATTTTTGTTATTATACAAACAATAAATTACAAAAAATTGTAAGCACATTTATTTTAAATCAATAATTATACGATTTAATACTACTTGAGCTACACTTTTGGTATTTCGTACATTTTCAGCACTCTTAGACAAATGGATTCTAGTAAACCCTTAAACCGGCCCCAAACACACAGCAAATGCTGCATAAAATTCAAACACAGTGTCACGTCTGCAACGCACTGCTGAATCATTTGACAGATAGTTATTTCTCACGGGAACAACAAAATTTGAGTCACACTATACTCAGTTTTTATCAGATGAGAAAAATAGTGCGTTTACAGCCAATTCTGGTAACTTTGAACAGTCCAGCAGCATTGAACGTGGTATAAGAAAGTGCAATGTGTTTTACCACGATATAATTGTATGAATTAGGTTAAATTCAACCAGGGGGGTTATACTCCGCACTGTAGGTACGCTCGGCCGCCTTGCCTACAGAGTAGGCAAATCGCAGTAGGTTGTCGGCTTGCCGCGCGCCCGTTCGCTCGCCTAGTGTAATTGAAAACGAATGCAGCGCAACCCTAGCGTGTAGCCGGGAGTTGCGGGGGAAAGCGGACGCGGGCGACGCGTTCTTTAGACGCGAGCCGCCTGGCGAATAAATGTGAAGTAATACGAACTTTTTGTGCGTATCAATAAAGTTGGAATCGCGGTCGAAAAAGAGAAGTTTCTGTACGTTAGTACTATTATTTATTCTACGACACAACTCCTCTTCGTCCTTTTGCTACAAGTATTTGAAAGTTTAATGTTTTTTTTAAAGCTGTTTTTGTTGCCTGAGTGTTCAAAGTTACCCGCATTGAAGGTACAAACAGCAACACAGACACATAAGTGACCTTTAAAGAGGGAACTGAAAGAAATCGTCTATGCCCGAAAGGAATAGATATCAACTTCATAGTGCATATTATACAGCTCCCTTTGGAAAAATAACACTTTCTCTCGGTTTCGTCTTTATAGTCGCTTACGTCTTTTTTTGACTATAAACTAATATCGCGGAAAACTTTCGACGTGAGTTATTATTTATAAATATAAGTGGTAATAGTGAAAGTTAATAACATCTTACAAAATATCTAAACAAAAAAATTATAAATTTAAAAAATATAATCACATTATAAGATAGTTACAAATCAACATATTGGCCGGTACTGTACGTTTATATACAAAGAAAAAGCTTTATTATTATTAAAAAACAACACAATCGTTTATTGTTCTATACATATTACAATTATAAACACAATACAATTTATGTACACAATTTTGTTTATAAGAATATCATAGGATATTCTTTAATAGTTCAATTAAATTTAACTACTAACACACTTGCTCCGAATATTTTCTCTACCCTCGTAAGGCCCATGGCAATTTTTTAATTTATAAATTAAACCAAACTGTCACTTTTGACGTTTGTTCTATATTTCGTGACTTGAGAATACGAAGGTTCCAACTGAATTTAAATTTTCTAAGGAGTATTAACTCCATTCAAGATTACATAAGACTCAAATTGTAACAATCCCAAAATGTATCGTGGAAGAAACCGTTTCATTCTCAGGTCATGATTTACCTAGTAACAACAAAATGGACCCCTGTGCCACTATAGAACCGCGTCAAATTGACATAATAAATGAAATAAGGGATTCTCACCACTTGATTTAAAAAGTCACTTTGACTTAGTTCCATAAAGATACAGGACTACATTTCGTTGATTGTACCATAGCAGTTCTTACGAGGTTATAGAAATTTTCTAAATAGGTTTTATCCAATGGAAAATCCTGGCAAAACCTCTTCACCCGTCTGTGAAATTTCAGAATTAAACAGATAACGGATTTCAGATAATCAAGGTAAGTTAATTTGGCGGTACTTTGTTATATATAAGATCCATAACCTACCTCTAAATACCCTTCACGAAATTTCTCCGACGGTTAGTATATTGTCATCCATCCCATACAAAAAAAATCTCATTCACTGGACTATTACACGGGTAATAAAAGCATAAGCGACGTCAATATACCCTTAACCGTTGATACATCGCACCCTTAGAATTAAAGCGACTCAATTCTGAATATGATATTACCCAAAATTAAACCTTATGTCTTTTAATTATTGTGATATTTTGGGACGTGTATTATTCAGAAATGGGTCACTTTAATTCTAAGTGTGCGACATATTAATCGGATGCCCTTGGCGCTTATATCAAAAATTACATATTCGTCTTAATTCTGAGACAGCGGCAAAATTTGCTGGGCATTTTGTGTCCTAAAATTAAGACAATGGCGGTTAAAATAATCACTTTACAAGAGTATTCCTATTACATTCACCTAAAATAGTCCTATTTATAAGGAGCGATTTCTTGTATGCAAGTTTAGATTGCGCGGCTTGATCAATGGATTGATCACATCGTACCTCGGTAGTCTGCAATGTAATGAAATTTGCATGCGAGAATCCGCACCATGCAAATGGGCTTTAAAAACAAACTAAATCATCAACATACACCGACTTGAGTAGCGCCGTTGCGCATCTACACACTAGACAGGTCTGTAATATGGGATGACAGCTACCTCTAGGACACTTCCCGACGCGCCATTTTGATTTGAATTCCACTGAATATAACTGCCATTGGCAAAATGGCGCAGGTCAAGATGTGCCTGTGCCTACCAGCATTTGATATAAGCCTATCTATACTAAACATCATCATATCTATTATTAAACTACCGTTAACCTAGCTTTGGGAAATTTCATGTATCACAATTATTTGTTTAAGTGGTGCAACCAAGATGGCCGCCTCTTCATCCTGACAGAGTTCGCCTTGGCCGAAATCGCTCATAGAAGTATGACAAACATTTGACGTGTACTCACATGAACTGTTATTATTGGTCATCGTTACCAGTGGGGGTTCCACTCCGCAGTGTAGGTACGCTCGACCGCCTTGCCTATGGCATAGGCAAATCGCTGTAGGCTGTCGGCTTGCCGCGCGCCCGCTCGCTCGCCCCCGCTGTGTCAGTGTAATTGAAATCGAACGCCGCGCAACCCTAGCGTGTCGCCGGGAGTAGCGGGGGGGAAGGCGGGCGTGGGCGGCGCGTCCCTTTTGACTCACGCCGCCTGGCGCATGGTGTATGAAGTAATACGAACTTTTTGAGGGTGTTAATAAAGTTGGACTTCGTTTAATCACGGTCGTAAAAGAGAAGTTTCTGTACTATTATTTATTCTATTTTTTCGATTGTCGCTCAATACCTCTCTTTCCTACTCGGCTAGTTAAAAAGCGACGTCATGAGTGACGAAGCGAGTCGCGGTGTGCCGTGCTAGGTATCCTGACAGTGGCAGTCACAATGCAGCCAGTTAGTTGGTTCGGCTAAACCACTCTACTATAAAATACTGTAGAAGTCATCATCATCATCTCAGCCACAAGAAGTCCACTGTTGAACATAGGCCTCCTCCATGGATTTCCAAAGTGACCGGTTGGAAGCGGCATGCAACCAGCGCCTTCCTGCCACCTGTATGAGGTCATCAGACCATCTTGAGGCTGGTCGTCCTACGTTGCCGTACCGTAGAAGTACTTGACTATATTTCATACTATAAGTGAGATATATGGAGACCCACGGGGTAGAGGCTGGCAACCGTTCAGCGAGTCTGATCTGGTCATTGGTGTTCATTAGGGTAGAATAACCATGGAATTCTTAACAACGACGTAGATTATACTACTTTAGCGCATAGTGTGGTCACCAATTTGGACATTTCATATGAGTGAAGTCAATTATGCTTGAAGATTTTAAGAAGACGACAGTGATAGTTGCTTTAAATTAGCGAATGCAAAACCGGTTTCACTTTGTATGAAAAAACCGGTTAAAACCGGTTATATCTTAGAGAAAATAACCGGGTTTGCATTCCTTACTCCAAATCAACTAAGGTGACCTCTGTTAGGACTGTTCTGACTACCCCTAAAGTATCTGCGCAGATGTAAGAGCGATCAGCGTTTAGCGTTCTTTGTAATGTACGGTGTTCATACCGCCTGCGCACACAAGAACGCGAGAAATGCTTTTGAACACTGAACGCTACCCAATCTGCTTGGACCATGGAAGTAATAAGTAGTTACATACAACTGGAAGGAGCAAGTGATCGGAAATATCATGGGATTTCAACAACTTTCGCTTAAAGAAAATGCCTTGAGACCAACTATCGTCATAAGTTGTTTTTTTATGAAATAGGAAGGCAAACAAGCAAGTGGGTCACCTGATGGTAAGTGATCACCACCGCCTATAGACACCCGCAACACCAAAGAGATTGCAGATGCGTTGCCAACGCAGAGGGCTAAGATGCAATACCTCTTGTGCCCGTAATTAAACCAGCTGTCTTGCTCTCCACGCCGGAACACAACAGTGCAAGAACTGCGGCTTAGCGGCAGATCCAGACAGACTTCGCACAGTCCTACCACCCGCAAAATTAGTAATAGTATTATAGTAGTATTATATATGTTAATGGTGATATGCATATCATTTATCGTTGGTTGTCAACTCCCTTAGAAGGACTAGGCTCACGTCCTATGGTCTGGTGAACCTTCCTGGTGTTCGTTAGCACTTATTAATTCCATGGCGTAGGCTCTAATTAACCCTTTGAACGCTTTCATATTTGAATGAAGTGATAACACACACGCCAAGCACTGTTAATTGATGTAACGTTTAAACCAATAAAAACAATTCATAATAGATTTGATTCATGATCAAAGAACACCTTCACTCCGACCTTTTCAGTGGTTGTTGGCGTGGTGGGCACGACGACACACGACCACTTTATAGGTTCTTGGCGTTCAAAGGGTTAATAGAGAAAGGAAAATTTAACACTTCAACTGTTCAGGATACGTTTAAACACTGACAAACAAGCTACCCAATAGTAATCTCCTGGGGCCCTAGCACGCTAAATTTTATCGCTGACATAAATAAATAATAAATAAATAAATATCATGGGACAGTTAACAGCAATTCACCAAGTCTCAAAGTAAGCAACTAAAGCTTCTTGTGTTATGGGTACTAGACAACGAATAAACAATATTCTATATAGATAAATACATAATAAACATCCACGGCTCAGCTACAAAAAATCATAGTCATCATACAAAAATTTGTTCCTCGCGGGAATCGAACCCGCAACCTTTGGCTTCGTAGTTAGGGTTACCACTAAGGTATCCGGTCGTCAATATAGGTATTTTAAAATATGTTATTGTTCGTTTTGGTACGAGTACCAATGATTTTTTTACACTCAAAGGTTAGAATATAGCTATTATACAATTTTAAGCGATATGTATACAAAATTCAACAGCCGTATACCAGTTAGCACACACAAAAGGGCTATACAGGATGAAAAGTTTGAATGTATGGATGGCAACTATCCTAAATACTGAAAATAGCACATTCTGTGTAAAGGAGACTTTTTATTATTTTTAAAAACAATAAATTCTGCATTTATGGGTTTTTTTCACTGACCTATAAGTAATGGACTTCTAGTCAGTGTTTAAAAAATGGCCTTATAGAACGAAGAGTAAAAAGAGGAGTAATTCGCACCTTTAGAATTAAAGCGACTTAATTCTGAATATGACAATTCCCAAAATTAAACCCTATGTCTTTTTATTAAGGTGAAATTTTGGGACGTGTATCAATGTCAATGTTGTTTTTATAAGTTGCCAGACATATTTTTAGAAATGCAATAATAAAAAAACCTATTTGCGACAAAACTTTATAAATGATAATTTTATACAGTATGGCGACGTAGTAAGGTTGAAATTAAAGTAAATATAAAAAGTCAATTAAGAGTGTACATTTTGAACATTGGCGTCAACCTATTCTCATTTGTCGGGCCATTTTTCGGCTGACATTTAGTATGACATTGTACATCCATGCATTATAATATCGTTGGTTTTTTTAAATCGTTTGTCTTAGTCGGGACTCGAACCGGTCAAATGCGACAAAATTTACTGTCGCATTTGACCGGTTCGAGTCCCGACTAAGACAAGCGATTTATCATAAATCCATAAATGCAGAATTTATTGGTTTTAAAAATAAAGGAATGTCTCCTTTACGCAGAAAGGAGACCTATTTCCAGTATTTAGGGTAGTTGCCATCCATGTGGCATTCGATCTTACCACCCTGTATACGCTGTAAATGAGCTGTAAACAGTCACTATCACTTTTAAACAGCTACAATACAGCCTTTAAACCACTCGCACTATTGCTGTATATTGGTAATTTTGCAATCAATTAAAAAAACATTCACTTTTTTTTCAAAGCATCAATATTGAAGTAGGCATATACGCCCTACTTTTTTTTAAGTAACAGTGTACAAATTATATCAATACAAGCCATAACTAGTTATGCTAATACACGCCCTCCTCCCCTTTCACACGAAACAACACTAATTACAGAGGCTCAACAATTCACTTTCTACCATTCCACACGCGTTTCGGTCCTATACGACCGGTCATGTTTAAGCGGCGAACGGCCGTTACAATTCCATTTTCCCCATGATGCCTGGTATAGAAGCGAAACACGTGCAGAGTGATGTAAAGAGGTGATTAGGTTGTTGAGTCTGCGTGATATTTTTGTTTGACTATAAATTAGTTTTGATATAGACAGGAAGTAGTTAGAATTATTGTCGCTAAAAGTCTTTAAAACAAAGGTATATATACAACCAAGTGACTGTTTAACCATTTTACGACCTTATCTCTATGTCATAAGATCGACAAGTGGTTAAGAAATCACTTGATCAACTATATGTCCATGGGTCACTTTTCCGAGCAATCAATGGCCGCCATACATAGAGGGGGCAACGAGCAAACGGATCACGTGGCAAGCAATCACCGCCGCTCATAGATACCTGCAATATCAAGATAATCGCAAGCACGTCGCCGGCCTTTAAGATCGTGCAGCTGTCTCGCTCTAAAATTAACATTTTTTTAATAATGCAACATAGGAAGGCAAACGAGCAAGTGGGTCACCTGGTGGTAAGTTATCACAATAGAAATCCGCAACACCAAAGGGATTGCAGATGCGTTGCCAACCCAGAGGGCTAAGATGGAATACCTCTTGTGTCAGTAATTGCACCGGCTGTCTTGCTCTTCACGCCGGAACACAACAGTGCAAGCACTGCTGCTTAGCGTCAGAATTAGCGAGCAAGATTGCTTGGAAAAATTGCCCGTGTTAGAAAGAGCACACTACTAACATTATTAAATACGAACATAATGAATCATTAACTAACCTACAGCGCTTGAATTAACCAAGTCATTCCTTATTAAAAATTTGCAAATAAATAATCTATAGCAGAGTTTCTTAACCATTTATCTCCACGGGCCCCTTAGGAAATCAAGCACAATTCTATGGACCCCCTTAATAAAAAAGCAGCAATAAATTTCTGACCATTTATTTTAGTACTACAAATTACAAAAAAAAATGCGTGCGTAGCGATTACAAGACTTTTGGTGGCATTTATTTATGATTGTTAAATGGTTCATAGATAAGACTGCGGACCCCCATACATATGCTCGCGGACACCCAGGGGTCCGCGGAACAGGTTAAGTAACACTGATCTATAGTAAGGAATAACTTAATTTTTCATTGATTTCGAATGTTAATTAGCCGTTCGGCATAAACTTACTACATCTGAATGCGGCACAAAAAAGGAGCAACTATCGTGCTATAAATAAGTTTGAAGTATATATATATGTCTGTCTGTGCAAGTAGCTCTAAATCGGACACAACGATATGAAAGCGTTTTTTTTTATTTATTTAAAATACGACGGTGTTGAACTCAAAATGTTCTTCGGTCGAGTCACTTATAATTAGAAAGTAGTTATCAATAATTTCCAAATCAAAATTAAGGCGCCGAATCAGGCGGCTGAGCTTTGAAATGCAACTGAAACCATTTCAGCTCTCCGAGCGTAATGAAACTTTGTATTCCGTGGGGGAATAAACTGTTCAGAAAGTAGGGTAGGATGTAGAAATACATGTAGTTGAACCGTGCGAAGCGCGCTTGCTCCTCGACGCTGTACCCCGAATGTGGGGGGAGGGCCGCGAGCCCCCCCCGCGGTCAGTCCGCTGGGGGCCCGCGCGCGTACTCGAAAAGGGCCTTGCACAAGTCGTGCAAAGTCGCGTCTCACCTGCGGGGCAGAATACATTGTGTCACTAGGGAGCAAAATTATATATTTACGGTGTTGGCTGTACACATCGACATAAGAAGACAATAGATCTGCTTACTTGTTCGGATTGTTACAAGCCTAGCGTCACTACTTTGCGACGGGGTGAGGCAGGTGAAGTGGGGCTTTCAATATTTAGCCATTGATTCAACTTTGAATCTTATCGTAAGTAAATAAAGTGCTTCTAAGTTTTCTAACTAGCAGCGACACAGGCGTCGGATAGCAGAACTAAAAATATGACGCCAATGTAAAACGTACAAAACGCAGAGCTGTTTACTTGACAATTGGCACAGACAGTTTTATTCAGGCTATCCAACATAGTCTACCAAATAGACTATGGTCGGCTACTCTGCCACTGCGTTGTACACAGTTCTTTAGTTTTCTCATTTCGATGGCTGTACAGTAGCTGTATAGAGGGGATTAACTGTATAAAACTACTATACAGCTTTTATAAACTTCGTCATCGACCAACTGACGTCATTATTGCGTGCGAGAGATAAGGACAGAAAATAATCGTTTGCTATCGTAATGCAACTCAGTAAAGGTCGGGTTGTTTAGGTATTTTATCTCTTCTCGTTGGCTTTACTTTGGTATGCATCGCGCTTATAGTTGCAGGTTATCTTGAGCATAAATCGAGTGGAGGGGGTATGTTTGCGCATACGCATTTGTACTAGAAACGGCTACTGCGCAGTCAAGGTCTGCTAGAATCCTCCATACCCATAGTGTATTAGGGGATAGACCTCCATAGTTGCGCCCATCTCATATGGTACCAAAGGCCTCTTCATGTTGGCTTCGGCCCCATGAACGCCTTTCAAATGACCGGGTCCTCATGGGCCCGTGATCGGAAACCGTACCAACAATAATAATAATAATAACTCACGAGTGACAACATTTCTGCTTCGTACAGCGTGTCTAGCGTGTATAGTCGACCAAGTAATTGCTTGACCAATTTTGAACCTTACCCTTTTGTAATTAAGTCGAAAAGTGGTCAAGCAATTTCTTGGCCGACTATACATAGAAGTCATTGACACTGACCTTGATAGATGTTTCACTCATACGCTTACCTGCCTCCGCCGCGTTTGTTCAGCGGGTCATACACCTCGGACTCCGAGTCGACCTCGTCCTCGGAGAGCGAGAGGGAGCCGCCGACGCGCCGCGTGCGCAAGCCCTCCTGTAACCAACGGTCGGCCGCGTGAGGACCGGCCCAATGCCACGACTGCACCCAAGCAAGTTAAACGGTATAAGACCCCAAGCCGAGACGCATGGAATTGTGAACATAAACCCATTTAGGCTGCTTCTCCACCAGAGATGTGCGAGGCTGCGTAGCGAGGGATGTGTATGTAAGTTTTAGTTTAGTTTAGTTATAGTTTAATTTATTCAGTCAATATAAAGTTACATTATAAATTGCATTGCATGTCAAATTACACGAATTTATACTGAGATCGTCAAAAATTATATGATTACAAAAATTAAAATCAACGAAAAAATATTAATAACACAATATTTGATACAAAATTACGATAGAATGTCAAATAAATTAAATTAGTCTCCGATAGGGATCGTCAAAAAAACATAAACAAAACAAATAAATGAAACGAGATAAAAAATAGAAGATTATTAAATTAAATACCCAAGCCGTTAAATATTATGTCAAATTATACAAAAACTCTCTAACTGAATATAATGGATTATCTAATAAAAGGTTTCGCAGTCGGTACCCAAATGCTTCGTCATACTAGTAAGGCTTTTTAAATCCGCAGGTAGACGCTTATAGAACCAATACAATCGCTTCATTTACCTCGCCTCGGTCAGCACAGCTCTGGTGGAAACGGCTCATTGGTTCTTTACAAACATATCCTCGCACATCTCTGGTGCAAACGCAGCCTTAAAAGTTGCCGCCCTCACGCCAGGGACCAATTTTATAAACGCGACAGGCGACAAGGGACAGTGATATATTTTTCATTACTTCTCATTACTTATTATAGGTACTCTAAAGTACCTCTACTGATATAAAAAAATTAGATAGCAAGTACTCATGTCAATTTAGTTACTTTGTTTTAAAAAAATAAATAAATAAAGTTTTATTTGCAGGCACAATACCACCCACATTATTATTAAGTAAATTAAATTACATTTAACTCAGTCAAGGTAAAAAAGGTAAAAACAAAAAGCACAAAAACACTTAAAGTACAAATAAAATTGCGATTGCGATAAGAATTCCATTTAAATAGAAATTGTCAACATAAAAAAAAAAAAAAAAATTAATTAATAAAATTAAGCCGATTATTTGCGGTTTTTCTCTTGCTGCACCGATTGCCAATATCTAGAGATAGGATTATGAATGTCTTCGTACACGGTCTTTAGGATTCTGTTATGGGCGTAGCGTAATCTGTTCCAGAATGAGTTTTCCAGATTGAGTTTTGTTTTAAATATTTTTAGATAGTAAAGAATTGTTACTTCAAGTGTGAAATTGCTATGCCCTAACAGGGTCTCATTTGCACAAATTTTGTGAAATGGTGCAATAAAAATACTTAATACATCGCACCCTTAGAATTAAAGCGACTCAATTCCGAATATGATATTTCCCAAAATTAAACCCTATGTCTTTTAATTAAGGTGATATTTTAGGACGTGTATTATTCAGAAATGGGTCGCTTTAATTCTAAGTGTGCGACATATTAACTAGTTACAAGTATATTAGTCCGATATATACGACAATTACGGAGTACATAGCATTCCGGCATACATTGCTTGCCAACCATGCTGTTATGTCTATAAGTCTGTAGCGTTACTTGTCAACACAGTAATGTATGGCGAATTTACACTGTCGATTGTCGCGTGACGCGTTTATGAAATTGGTCCCAGATTATGTCAAACGCCAATTTGAAGTTTAAATGCGCATAGGGCGCTATTGCACAACGTCATCGATCAACTATATGTGTCGGTGGCGTGACGGGTACGACAGCTCGCGACGCCTTTAAGCGTTCATGTTATGTTCTTAAAGTTAGCGTTGAAGCTTGAAGCAGTTTTGATTACTAGCCACGATTAAGAGCGTCCGCTACGTCGCGCGGGTGCACGGAGCGGGTACACGGAGCGGGTGCACGCCTATCGACGAAATAGTATGAGACCGCGCCCCCGCGAGTTAGCTGACGCTCTCATACAATTTTTCTAAATGCGTGCACCCGCTCCGTGCGCCCGCGCGACTTAGCGGACGCCCTAAGAGGTGACTTTAGAACACATGGTTTATGGTATACGTTCTACAAAGACAATGTACTCCTGTACTCCTGTGTGGATCGGCCATATACAGCTGTATAGACAAGTAATTTGATTCAAAGTCCACTGTAGAACCTTTTCACAATAAATGACATAGTTACTTCTCAATAAATGTCACGATATCCCAGCGATGACATATTGCGACAACGTTCTACAGTGGCCAAATTGGTTGACCGTACATAAATTGCACAGTCAAGATGATAAATATCTATGCAGAACGTATAATCAGTGAGTGCTGATTAGGGGACTTAGGAATTTCTAAAAAACATAACCCTATCTTCTGACGGCAGTCGGATAAAAAGGTAAATTAATAATTTTCGATAGCCTGTGGAGTCTTTGCGACGGTATCGTCATTAACAATACTTTAACTAACTTAGCACAAAATATGTTAGGTCTTATAAATGTCTACACAAAATCTAGAAGCTAAGCTTGCTAAGTTATGTAGTCAACTGTTTAGGCAAAGAAGAGGTAGGAATGAATGAGGTTACTTGAAAGTTTACACACTATTTGGGGGTCATCCATTAATCACGTGATTTTTTTAAGTACTTTTAACCCCCCCCCCCCCTGGTGATACGTGGTGAGGTTTAAGACAAAAAAAACCGCGTGTATTTTTTTGTACAAAGTATTTTAACATTTTTCGCTCACACGTCTCTTTTGGTTTTGAAATCGCGCGTTCATTTGAAAAAATAAATACACGTGATATATCACTACACCCTCCTCTTGTGACATTTCGTGATTTTTACCGATCCCCTCCCCCCTTTTGAGCCTCGCGTGATCAATGGACGATCCTTCGAAGAGGTGACTCGACCCGATGAGTTAAAATGTGCATTAAAGAAAAGATCTCATGCACATAATAGTAAATTATGTTACACATGTTGTTAAATTAATTTAAATGTATGAAAAAAAAACGGCATAATTCATTAAAGAAGCTGGCAGTAGCGCAACCTTTGGAAACCCAGTTATGATTAAAATGATTAATGATTATGCTAACAACTTTGAGAATATTAAAGTTTTTTTTTTATGAAATAGGAAGGAAAAAAAGCAAGTGGGTCACCTGATAGTAAGTGATCACCACCGCCTATTGACACCCGCAACACCAAGAAGATTCCAGATGCGTTGCCAACCCAGAGGGTTAAGATGGAATACCTCTTGTGCCAGTAATTACACCGGCTGTCTTGCTCTCCACACCGGAACACAACAGTGCAAGCACTGCTGGTTAACGGCGGGATTAGCGAGCAAGATGGTGGTAGCGATCCGGACGGACCTTGCACAAGGTCCTACCACCCGCAAAAGCAAGTTTATGCTTCCAAGAGAGCATAGTTTTATCAAACGGAGCTGGAATGAAATATGATAAATTAAATACCCTTGCTTCCCTTTCTGTCTCAACTGTCAACTATCAAAAAATATTTTTTTCTGATAGGTATACATTTATTTGAAGGTTTCTCGCTTTATTCGCTTTCGTTTATGAAAACAATAATTATTATTTTTCTAACTGTTTTACAGAATAAGGTAAGCACCTAAGTAAGTATTTTGTAATGCTAGCAAACTTATAAGAGTTGTAAACCAGTCTTCTAGTGACCACGGCCGTTGTCACACGGTCAAAACGTCCAGGTAAATTGACAGTGATTTTATCGCGTAAGTCCCGTATTTAGACGTTATAAATTTATGGCATAAAAAAAACAAATAAATGACAAATTGAATTATATTGGGGTGTAAAAGAATAAACTTATTCCTAAGGAATCTCTTCCAGTTAACCTATGAGTGAATGAGATTACATCAAAAATCTCGATGAGTTAGTTTTTGATAACTGAAATCTTTGAACTCACTGTAGTTCAATATTAGTCAATCCGACTAACAGAAAATGGCTCGAAATCGACTAACAAGATAAGAATCTAATAAATAAATAAACATAGGTACAAACAGTAACAAACTTAGCCGACCATAAAAGTGGGAACTGAGAGAAATTGTCTATGATCGAAAGGGACAGATATATCAACTTCATAGTGCAAACTATATGCCTCCCTTTCGAAAAATGACACTTTCTCGCAGTTCCGTCTTTAATGGTGACTTATATGTTTTCGATTCTATGTATATGTACAGAAAGTGAAGCTATAAGCTTTTACAGTACAATCATTTCAAGAGTTGACTTCGGCTGTCATCGGAAATCCCATAAATAAAGTTAAGCCAAGTACATTGCTGCCTTTGGAAAGAAGAACAAGTATCATGTAACGGACCAAAGAGGCAATGTAAACCGAAAATCATTTCCGATCCTTCTCGACCAAAGCCGTGAGGCCAACTGAAAATAATCGCACTGCAACTTCAAATATTCCCAACACACCAGAAGTTAGCATAACCATCTAGCATTAGACCCAGCGCGGACAAAGAAAAAAAAAGATTAGATAAAACCCTCATAGCAGTGCTTTGTGCCAATTGTGCCAATTGCCCACCAATTCTGTGTCACTGATCCAAGCCGCTCGCCCATCCTCAACGCTTGACGACATCTGCGTTCGAAGTAAGAAAAAAATCACACATCTACCACTGTTCATGTTACACCAATCACCGAGTTCACATAACGTAGTGGTAAACAGTTGGACGCATAAAAAAAAAACCCTTATTTTTAACATAATACATAAAATCACGCCTGTTTCCCAGAGAGGTAGGCAGAAACCACGGATTCCCATTTGCTACCTGACACAACTTTCGCTTCACTTACTCTCATGACATTCTTCATGCATGCTCGTCGGTTCAGGGTACTCCTGACCTGGCCTTTCTCCAGAATGTCTCCGATTTGGTCGGAGTACGTTCGCCGAGGTCTTCCCCTTCCCATTTTTCCATCCACTCTCCCTTTTTACAGGCTTTTGTTTATCTTCTTTCATCCATCCTCTCTACATACCCAAACCATCTCAACATACCATTCTCAATTTTACTTACTGCATCTTCTTTCACTCCACATTTCTCTCTTATTACCTCATTCATCACTCTATCACATATAAATATAAGACATTAAACTAACGTGAGACTCGGACATTTTAATACAAACGGATCACTCACGTGTTTAAAAGTCTAGAATTGCTAGAAATGTTAAAAATAATGAAGCAAACGAGGGTAGTTGTTCGCCGCCTGCACCGAACAGCCGAGCTGTCAGGGCTTCGGTACGCAGTCGTCGTCGCGCCACCGCCGCGGAGGCTCATGATTAAGGACCACGGAATGGTCCGAAACATGTCGGGCATTTCTCGACTTTAAAATACGTGAGTAGTCCGTTTCTATTAACATTATTAAGTATAAAAGTGTGTTAGTTTGTGCTTTATATATTACTAAAATTACAATTATAGCTACTTAGAAGGGTAAATTAAACAGTCATATCGTCGGCATTTCTTCAATGACGAGCAACTCCAATGTCATTTCGAGGCAATGGTGCCGACGGTCAATTAGGTGCCAATGATCGACAATTTGTGTGCCAATAAGATGTTTACCCTGAAAGTGTTATTAAAGCGTCTTTTTTTTAATCCCATAACGCTAGACCTAATTTCTTGTAGATCTATAGAGGAGAAATTGTTTTAAAAGTACCACGTGCCTTAAAATTGACGGTTTTGAGTATTATATATATACAGAGTAGAAAAAACGAAAGCCAGATGGGCGACAACTATCATAAATATTGGAAATAGCAAATTCTATGCAAAGCAGACTTAATTTTATCCTTGAAAAACACTTTAATTTTAATTACTATTCGCATGTCTTTGCGACAAACAGTTCTGTAATTGGGCTGTCAAACACCAACATTTCTGTACCACGTTTGAACAAATCAATTACAAATTACTGATCAGTTAGTACCGATAAAAGTCGCGCGGCACTCACATCCATGATCCCAGCGCTGGGCTCCGAGGCGTAGCCGTCGAAGTGTCTCGGGTCCTCCTCGTAGTCTGAGGAGGAGGACGAGTCGTTGTCGGTGCCGCGACCCGTGTGCACCGAGCATACCATCTGCGCCAGGTCCGTGAACGTGTAGCTGAAAGCACACATTCACAAAATCCATTCATGACACGATATTTTCTAAAGGGTTGTTTTTTCTCTTCGAATTAGTGCGTTCTGGTAGGACTTTGTGCAAGGTCATCATATCGCTACTACCATCCGCAGCAGTGCTTGCACTGTTGTGTTCCGGCGTAGAGAGCAAGACAGCGGGTGCAATTACTGGCACAATAGGTATTCCATCTTAGCTCTCTGGGTTGGCAACGCATCTGCAATATCCTTGGTGTTCCAGTCTATAGGCAGTGGTGATCACTTACCATTAGGTGACCCATTTGCTTGTTTGCCTTCTTATTTCATAAAAAAAAGTAACGGAAACAATCCCACATAAATGTTGCTAGATTATTTACAGCTTGTTAAGTTAACGCCAGACTGATTTTACTTAAACCAATATTCAATAGTTTCGATTAAAAATGCAAATTTACGTTTTTTGGGTTTTTCTTTTCGAGCGTTTGAAGCGCTACCCCTCTGCCACGCCATAACTGGCTCCATGGAGGACGAAAAATGAAAAATTCTGATAAATTTAGATGCTGATTTCGTTGCAGATCTCTCATCAAAAGTTGATTTAATGTACACTACGAGTATTTTGTGAATAAATCCGTGACAGATAGGTAGCGGTTGAAACGCTCGAGAAGAACTAACTACCCTTTTGCTGCCAGCTGTTCGTCTATTATCAATGATATTATAATGCATGGATGTACAGTTTCACACTAAATGACAGCAGAAAAACGGCCCGACATAAGAATGCAGGTTGACGCCAATGTTACAAATGCAAATTATTAGTTTACCATGTATAATCATTGGATTTACAACTTTACGTCTAACTGCATAAAAAAATAATTTATTGAGTTTCGTTGCAAATAGTTTTTATAAATTAATAGTATTGACAGCAGCGCCGTCCGTCCGACAGAGTGACAGCGCGAGCGATTGTCGATTTATTCTTCTTTTTATCCTACTTTGATTCGCCATTTTTTAAACACTGACTAGAAGTCCATTACTGTGAATATTTACATTAAATTACATTATTATGTGAATAAATCCGTGACAGAGGGGTAGCGGTTGAAACGTTCGAGAAGAACTACCCTTTTTCTGAAAGCTATTCGTCTATCATGTATAGCCCTCCAGCGGTACTCACTCGGTGAGGGACGGCTGCTGCGGCGGCTTGCGGCCCTCGGCGGCCGCGCCGGAAGCTCCGCCGCCGCCGCCGCGCTTCTGCCCTTCGAAGTAGGCGGCGCCGTGCCGGTAGCCCACTTCGCGTATCTCGTCGAACGAGCCGAACTGGAGCGTCTTGTACGCGTCTATCGGTGGCCGGATGTACTCGCAGTAGTCGGACTTCTTCACCTCCTGGCGAGGATAGACAGGGGATATGCTATTAGGGTTTCCGCTAAGTCGTAGGGGAGTTCCACTAGGCACACCTACAGTGCAGCAATTCAAGTAGTTTTCCGATAAAACAGTTTCTTAAGGCACCGCATTTCGTGACCTTAAAATACGAATGTATACCTTAAATAACACTGAAACGTGGCCGCTTACTATGGACCTTATAAGGAAGCTCAAACTCACGCAACGAGCTTTGGAGAGAGCTATGCTTGAAGTTTCTCTGCGTGATCGAATCAGAAATGAGGAGATCCGCAGACGAACGAAAGTAACCGACGTAGCCCAGCGGATTAGCAAGTTGAAGTGGCAGTGGGCAGGGCACATAAGGAGAACTGACGGCCGATGGGTTCGAAAAGTTCTCGAATGGCGGCCGCGGATTGGCAAGCGCAGCGTAGGACAACCAGCCACAAGATGGTCCGGTGACCTCACACAGGTGGCAGGAATTCGCTGGTTGCATGCCGCTTCCAACCGGTCACTTTGGAAATCCAAGGAGGAGACCTATGTTCAACAGTGGACTTCTTGTTGCTGAGATGATGATGATGATGATGATGACACTAATAACTTTATTATTCAGTGCGGGCAACAAAAAATTGGTCAATTGCAAACTTAATAAGTATCGGACATTGCTCTTACAAAAAGATAAACTTAACGGAGAGACAAACAACTTTGCCTTTGGAAAACTGTTGCCATTGGCTTTCTTTTAAAAAGTATTAGCATCAGATTACCTCCAGCTGCCGGTTGCACGACACGTACGCCAGCCTGCTCTGAATGTCCGGCAAGTTGGGCACCTTCACTGGTGTCGTGAAAGGGTTCCACCTGCAACAGAAATAACACTGGATGTTGGGACGGGAAATGGCGGTACAATCGATGACACATACAGGATTTCCCTAAACCCAACGTCAAAACTTTGAGGGGTAATAGAGCAGCAAATAAGCTATCAAATTAGGTAAATCCGATTTTAGTGAAGAGCTCATAGTCTTCGAGATACTGGCACTTTTATAAAAATCGAGCTTTTTGATACTCTGAACCAGTCTTTCGGGTGCTGCAACAGCAAATTTCGGAATTTAGGAAATTTAATATTTGCATAGTGTTACTTAAAAGCTGTGCTATCGAAACTAATCAAATATTCTTACATGCTTTTACGCTAAGATGGTGAAAAAACTAACAAAACCGAACTTAAGATTTATTAATTTTTCATCTGCAGTTTTATTAAAGTTATTATAGTCAGATTTACTTAATTTTATAGCTTATGGGCAGCTCCATTAGCCCTCGAAGTTTTGGCGTTGGATTTAGGGACATCCTGTATAAGCCACCGTTTATCTTGTGTTACAATTTCAGAAATAAAAAAAAATAGCATCAGCATTCTACATATTGTATTGGCGATCCCTGGCTCCAAATATTGTACACCTACTGTGTTAAATTGTTAAATTCTTAAATATTTAAGATGTAAAATAACATTGTAATTTTGATTTATTTAAAAAAATGACACCTCGTTGAGTTCCTTGCCGGTATCTTCTCATCAGAGGTTTTTCCGAACCGGGTGGTAAATTTTATGACATTCGTTAGTGCTACCTGTAAGCCTAATATGAATAAAGATATTTTGACTTTGACTTTGACATAGCCTAAATCCGTGGTAGTGGTATAGGTACTCGCCTCTTCCACAGAAGCCACCAGCCGGACAAGTCGTCGCCGTAGTTAGTGAGGTCGGTATCATCCTGCGAGCCAACGTCGATCGCGAGGATGTGCTTAGCGCCCAGCGAGCGCATCACGTCCGCTGCAAGCAAGTTCAGTGACGTTTGCATTTTTAATTGAAAAATTTAAAGACTTGGCACCGAGGGTAGTTGAAGTTGTACCTTAGTAAATAGTAATGACCATGGGCGTACCCAGGGGGGGGGGCGAGGGGCAGCTGCCCCCCCCCCCCCCCTGGAAATCTCGCAGAACATGTATGAACTCGCCTAGTTACTAATCAAAGTGTAAAGGAAGACTTACGCTCTTTAATTTTTAAATAAACCGCGCAGTAGACACTGGCAAAATGCACGGTGCAATTGCCAAAAAACCACGCGCGACGATGGCGGACGAAGATTACCGAATCTAGCATCTGACTTGCCCCCCTAGGCCAGTAGCTGGGCACGCCCATGGTAATGACCGTATAATAGTTGCAGGCAAACAACTTGATCACAAATCGAGTGGAGAGGGTATGCTTGCGCATACACTATACTAGAAACGGCTACTGCGCAGTCAAGGTCAGTGCTCAAGATGTTTGCCGGGAACTATAAACGAAAGCACAATGAAAAATTGGCGAGGTATGCCAGTGGTTACGTGGCGGAATTGGCAAACGCAAGGCAAGGAATGATGATGTCGCAGGTTCGAGTTCTGCCATTACCTCTAATTATTCATTTAAATTTAATTTGAATGTTTAAAAAATAAAAATGAACTCCTTTTGTAGGCTTTACAGTTAAAGGCTGACAGAGCATCAGAAGTAGCTGAACACTTTAGTACCTTGTCACTGTCAGTAATGTGACAAATTCGAGCAACTCTCATTTCATACGTTAGTATGACAAGGTTCTAAAGTGTTCAGTTAATTCTGAGGGTGACTGTACTAATAGGATCTGTATCATACGTATAGCTATTAGGGCACGTTTACACGGACGCCGAGCTAGGCGAAATGGACAGGATCGGACCTTGAATTGACCAATCACAGCGCTCGAAATCTCCACTCCGCGTCAGTGTACACACAAAACAAAACCTTTAAAATTTAAACAAAACTCTTCGGTACACACACTGACCTATAAATAATGGACTTCTAGTCAGCGTTTAAAAATAGCCTCGAAAGTCGAATAAAAAGTACAATAAATCGACAATCGCTCGCGCTGTCAGTCTGTCGGACCGACGGCGCTGCTGTCAATACTATTATTTTGTAAAAAAAAACCTATTTGCAACGAAACATAATAAATTACTATTTTACAGTTCGACGTAAAATTGAAAATCCAATGACTATAAATGAACTATGAACTAATAATTTCCATTTGTAACATTGGCGTCAACCTGTATTCTCAAGTCGGGCCGTTTTTCTGCTGTCATTTAGTATGACATTGTACATCCATGTATTATAATATCATTGGGTACACACATGAATTGTAGCAGTGTGCGTGAATTCAACACTCGATGCGTTACACTACTTATTCTCAGTTCAACGCCAGTGTAAACGCACCCTAAACTTTTTTTAACATATGAATGTAATCGAAATTATTTATTTCTAAATTTTTTTTTCGATTTTTATTTTTTGTATTTTTTTTACATTCAAATTAAATTTAAAAAATCCTGCCGTTACCCTAATTTTTCTTTGTGTTGTCATTCATTATATGTATAGCATTTTAAATTTACTTATGAATGTTCTAGAACAACTCCAGTCGCCAAATGGACCTACCTGGCACGTTGTTGACGTAGCAACCGTCGAGAAGCAAATGGCCGTCGCTAGGGTCGCATATCGGAGGGAAGATGCCCGCGATGCTCATAGAGGCGCGACAGTAGCGCCACAGCATACCTGTTCAAGCGTCACTCCAGTCCGTGCCGATCTTACCCCGGGATTACCATTACTTACCGCGACTGACGCCGGACAGAGTTTGACCGAGTGTAAATATTGTGCACGCGAGGGTCTGTGCGGCTTGTGGGATGCATAGTGCTTTTTTTAGTTTTAAAAGAAACGTCTAGTTTGCAATGTGTGTTTAAAATATTGTTGCGCAATGGTTTTTGTGTAATAATAGATTTAACTTTATATCAATGTAAATGTTAAACTCAAATCCGCATGTCACTAGTGAAAATTACATGTGGAGGCGATAAAAAAAAAGTTAGCATTCGATAATAGAATAATCGAATAAACTCGAATACGAAACAACTATCATGTTTGAAGAGCTTACCGACTCATTTTAACGTTTCTAATAAGCAAATTGACTATTTTAGCATATCTACAGGTGCTCTAAATCAAAAATTGTGTAAATTTAAACGAGTTCTAGATACAAATATTTCGACTAAAAAACTAACTTAGAACGCAACTAGAAAATTCGTTACAGAACGAATCCATATTCAAAAAGGCAGGCGACGAGCGTTCGAGATTTAAAATCACCCACCATAGTTCCACCCTTTCATATTTACACTCAGCCGGTTGCGCGCACATACGCCGGCGCCTTGTGATTGGTTTACCTGGGAGGTTGTTGACATAACCGCCGTCCAATAGGAGGTGGCCGTCTACGGGATCGCAGAGCGGCGGCATGTATCCACTGAGCGACATCGACGCGCGAATGTACCGCCACAGCGAACCTGTGTCGCGATTCAATGTTCAAATTTCGAATCTTTACTTTTTAAAAAGACGCTTAACACTGGCTGTTGATAGAAACCGCCAATGAGACTGGCCGTTGCGAACTGTCAAATTAAAAGCGAGTTTTGTCGTCCATCCATGGAAAGGAAATGGTTGTGAAACTGCCATAGATTAGAAAAGTGGCCTTTTTTATACCAACCCAAATGAACACGTTGTAAAAATGAGTGTTGTCTAGAGAGAAAAAATGAGATACAATAACGATGATTCTTAAAATCAAACTAAAGTGAAGGCTGGCTACAGTATTTAAGTACATGCGTTACATGCTAAATGGAGCTAGTTGAAGGGTGCATGCCATTTTAAACCGTAAGTTGGTTTACGGGTTAAAACAGTATGGACGATTCGAAGGGAAATAAGGATTTAAAATGAGAACCACACTCATGCATATACATGAAGATATATAGTTTTTATTCAAGAATGTTACATGATGCGACAAAACAACATACATATCTTTTTAATCCAACCCGACATTGAAACGCACCGATTGATAAAAATATCTAATTCAAAATTGGAACTCCCAAATTTAAGCGTTATTCGGTAAACCAATCACAGGCGCCTCTTTTCTTTTTTTTTAAATTACGTAAGCAATGGCAATCCCAGAAAGCAAATGTCGGATTCGTATACGTTATTTTTATATATATTTTAATAAAAAAAAAACAGTGTTATGGGGGAAAGAGAGAGCTATCATCGGATTATATTTTAAGCAGAAGTGAACTGTCTCCATTTCTTGTCTTACACACATACGCAACTCCGTTAAATATTAATTGCATCAATGTGTTTGTATGAAATATCATTGACAATGAAGACAGCTGGCTTCAGGTATAGTCGGACCTCGGTGTTTTCGTTGCACGAATAGAATCATTAAATTGATTGACTGTACCATTTCATCGACATGTAGTTACAAGATAGCACATACATCGCAAATGATATAAAATTGTACAATCAGGCAAAGGCAATTGTTGATTGGTATGATAATTTCATTGTAAAAAGTAGAATACTCGTGGACCGTTAACTCATTCCGTACTAAACACTTGTCAGAGATAACGGCCTGTAAGTAATCTTTTCTTTTAACATAAAGTAAAACATCATATCCTGATGCGACGTGCTACAATCGATAGTATCGATAGTCGATATAACGTAGCCAATCCTTACGAAAGTTACGATCATGCCACGAGAAAACCTTAGTCTCCTTATTATTCATTGGGAAGAGCAGGGGTATCAGAGAATTTAAAAATAGATAATAATATTGTTATAAAAACGACACGTATTTCCGTATACAATTTCGAGGGTCCAAAATACGGGCACATTTATATGCAGGTGAGTGTGGTTGTTAAAAAAAAAGAAAGAAATACTGTAGCGGGCGAGGGCGAACACGATATAGCAACAGATTACGTACGACCATGTTGACATTTTGCAGTTTTTTAAAGCAACCTCATTCTTAAAAAAAAACCTTGAATAAAGCAGTATAAATAGTTCATAACGAGTGTATTGTAACGAATCGAATTCTCGACGCTTCGATCCCTTTTCAGGTGTCAAGTTCACTGGCAGACTGACAAAAACAGTTCAAATTAAAAACTTACCAATTTTTTTTTATAAATTACAATTGATTGTTTTAAACTTTCGCGATTTTCACACACACTTATTACCTTTATCGGGACTTAAACGCGATAATAAACTGTTTACTTATTGTGAGCATTGTGTGTCGGTGTGGTGATATGACGATTGAAAATAAACAAGACCAAGTGCGGATAGTTCGTAAAACTCGCGCGGCTAAACAGCGGTGACACCCTCCACTTCAGTCTGCTCGTGACCACGGCCGCTGCAACGCGGCTGAAACGTCGAGGTTAATAAATAAACAGTTTATTATCGCGTTTAAGTCCCAATAAACGTAATAAGTATGTGTAAATTACAATTTATAAAAAGAGACCTGAAAAAGGCTGGAAACGATTATGATTAAATTCGTCATAGCACAGGCAATGTAAACCATTAAGACTTATTCTATAAAGTTGACTTTCGGGAAACTCAGAGTTACGTCCCTTCAATCAGGAGACTGTCAGCTTTAGATGAAACCTCGTAAAGCCCATTTACAATTGAATCTTGTGTTGGCCTTTTGAAACCGCTGTCGTTGATGCGTTTTGCTTCCCTTGATCTTGTTAGATAACCGTAACCAGATAACTGGTTATCTGTGAACATTTTTATCCTCCAGTGTAACTAGTTATCTCCGAAGAATTTTATTTTCCTTAAAGTTAAGTAGGCTGTTATTTTTAACAGTTACTCGTGAACAAAATCTATAATTTCACACAAACTTATAACATCAATGAGACTTTAACGCGATAAGAACATTGGTAAATTACTTTACGTTTCAACCGTGTTGCAACGGCCGTGGTCAAGAGAACACTGCGGTGGGGGCGGGGCGTGAACACGGCCGCCATTGCTACACGGTTGAAACGTCAAATTAAAATTAAAATAAATTAACAATGTTTTTCGCGTTAAAGTCGCGTTGACGTTACATGCAATCTACATCTCCAAGAATTTTATTTTTCACGTAGATAACCGTCCCAATACAGTCTCTATTAGGAAACTTTAATTCAAGTTTCCAGTGTGGTTTCAGACGAATTCAAAGAATACAGTCCCCGTTCCCGCCACGGCGCACGTGCGCCAGCGGCTTTCAAACTGACAATTGTCAACATGTCAACATTGTCGTAGGTAAAATAAATACCTACAAGTGTCAGTACCATAAGAGTTATTGAAAAACATAAAATGCTACCAACTGTCCGCATATACCTACCTAAGTCAATCAGTCAAAAATCAGTAAATATCATCGATATAAGAACACAATAGATCTGCTTACTTGTTCGGATTGTTACAAGCCTAGCGTCACCACTTGGCGACGGGGTGAAGCAGGTGAAGAGGGGCTTTCAGTATTTAGCCATTGGTTCAACTTTGAATCTTATCGTAAGTGAATAAAGTGCTTCTAAGTTTTCTAACTAGCAGCGACACAGGCGTCGGATAGCAGAACTAAAAATATGACGCCAATGTAAAACGTACAAAACGCAGAGCTGTTTACTTGACAATTGGCACATACAATTTTATTCAGGCTATCCAGCATAGTCTACCAAATAGACTATGGTCGGCCACTCTGCCGCTGCGTTGTACACAGTTCTATAGTTTTCTCATTTCGATGGTAAATCTGTATTACTTAACACATTGTGAGGTTTGCCTTTGTACAAAAGCAACAAAACATACGTTAGTTAAAAGAGGTTTGGAGACGTTTATTAAGGAGGGGATGAGATTTTCAGCTGTCATCGTGACAGTGTCATGTTACATTGCAATTTTTAAACCGCATTAAGACTAAAGCGAGATATAGAGTCGACATTAGTAATATCCGAGACTATAATATTTTTTTAAGTATTTACGACTTGTAGACGATGAAATAAAATAATTTTAACGGTTTATATCGCGTGTATTGTTAGGAATCTAATACCTGACGTTTCGAGCCCTCGTCAGGTCTCGTAATGTTCACGGGGAGACTAACAAAAATAGATAAATATACAAACTACGCAATTAAAAAAAATTTAAATTATACAGAACATTGTTCCAATTAACGCAATTAGACTTCAGACTCTACCAGCGATTCGACAAACGACATATATATAATAAGTATTAATAAATTTAGAAAACTAGAATTTAATTAGTATTCAAAGTAATATTTCATGTAAGCGAAATGAATGCCAATTCAAATAATTTATTACAAAGATAGGCCATTTCAATTCAAAATTCGATATTTGTATGAAAAATACAGGACTGCTCAATACTTTAGGCAAAGGCTGTATGTAATAATGAAGGTATCCTTCATGAAGAGTTTTTCGTCTAACCAAAAGAATACGTTTGAATTGGAGCCCCATGGCAACTGAACACAATTCATAACGTTTTTCCTAATGACATGTCATAAAGTTTTGTTTGCAGGAACTGTAAGCGTTATTTTTGTCAAAGATTTTCGTATCTTTAGACTCTATTGGGTTCAAGTCAATTCAAGTCAAGTCAAAATATCTTTATTCAGATTAGGCTTACAGGAAGCACTTATGAATGTCAGAAAATTTACCACCGGCTCGGAAAAACCTCTGTTGAGAAAAGGTTGAGAAGGACGGTTAGAAACTCAAGTGTTAGGTAAAGTTTGTTTTTAATGATCAAACACAAACAAAACGGAATAAACCTACTCAATTTTAATTACAGTATTTTTCACATAAACATCACAATGACCAAAGGTTCTAACAGTGGCCAACAATTGACACGTTTGTACAGTGTAGCAAAAACTTCAAAATATCCTCAAAAACCTATACATAAATCTATAGTCACTCTCTTGACCATAGAGTCATGTATAAATCTTCTTGACCTATTCGACTGTGCAGACATATCTACTCCTTACTAGCCACTGACCTGGATGCTAGCGGGAAAAAACATAGTTTTTTTTTTAGCTACCTTGTAAGTGGCTATGGGACACGAAGCCCCGAGTTCAAACGATAAAAAAAGGATAATTATGCTCCTGACATCCAATTACAGGGTCGAGAAATAATAATTAATACTTCATATCAATTATCATTAAAAAAAAAGTCTATACGAATTCACCTCTTAACAGCTGGTCGGCAGAACTGTCGAGGCGAACATCCAAAAATATTTATACTATCAATACGTTTCATGCATTAAGAGGAAACACCAAGGTCTAGAGAATTGAAAAATAGGTATTTGTAAAATCTATTGCTGCCTCCATCTATCAAGCCTCCCCCCGTAGAGTGCAATAGAGACAGCCGCAGCTTGGACTGAAAATACCTATTAAAAGTACACAAAATCAACGATTCGTAGACCCCTGATTCCTTCTCCAAAACTTATCCGATTTAACTACTTTTTTCATTAAAAATTAAAGAAAGGCTTTGGCAGTGTTCCTATGTTTTTCTTTTTTTATATAATCTAGTAAAATTTGTTTTCTGAATGTATGAACGCAGCCGAAAATCTGGCCAATTTTTTAGGTTTTTGAATGTTCATATCTCTTTTAATAATTAATTTATTAAAAAAAGGAAAACATAGGGACATGCATAATAGTGGCCTTCGATTTTTTGGAAAAAAAAATTGCTCTACTGGCGTTTGTATGGAAAAACGGCCCTTGTGTTTCCTCTTAAATACTTTTAACAACAATACCATTTATTTACGAGTAGTTTTTTATTAGTAAAAGTGCAAATCAAGCGTTAAATCAGGAACACAAAAACAAATTAATTATAAATCTATCACCTATATTGTTGAAAACCTTTAAGAATCTCACATATTTTTTACGCTAAAAGGGGGCTTTATTGCGCAAAGAAATATATTTTGTTCATCGCGACGTTTCCGTTGTATTGTAACGGATGTGGTCACGAGTAGACAATTGCTACTATCGGTCTAGTCGTGACTACAGCCATGATGAGCCAGTATGGACAAGTCTGAAACTATGAGACATACAAAGATCGCTTGTTAAGAATCATCGAATCGATTTTGGTGATAATAAAAACTGCATTCATAGATTTAAAAAAAACTCGCACTCGCTTCAGAAATCGGACGTCATTTTGAACAAATTACTAATTAAATTAAAGGATATGTAATACAATGCATTTTATTCATTTTAGATAACATGTTTGATGTTTCATAGTAATATTTACCGTTTACCACCTACGCAATCGATATCGAAATAGAAATAATGTAAGTTTTTTCGTCAATAAGACCGGGTTCGATTCCCGAACTGGGTACAAGTTCTTTTAAATCCTTGAGTGCAGTTTTTCTCATCACTAAAATCGATGGCATGGTTCGTAAGAACAGATCTTTGCATGTCTTATAGTTTCACACTTGCCCATACTGACCCATCTAAATGGCCCACTCTGTATAAGCTGCATATAGGTAGTAGCTGTACAGCGGCGGTTGCCTCTATACAGCTAGTACAGCTACTAGTACTATAGGTTGATTCATAACAGCTGGAGTACGGTTTTTGAATCTCACCGGGTGACTAAAGCTCGCCAAAACGGCCGTTTTTCATAGAAATGCGGCCATTTTGATGAGCTCTAGTCACCTGGTGAGATTAAAAAATTGCACCCCAATGTCTATGAAATAATGACAGTTTCAAACATTTTTGGTGCCAGCTCTTATGAATAGACCTATACTACTAGTCGCTGTATAGATGCGACAGCGACTGTACAGTCAATTTTATTCAAAGGCCATTGCAGAACCTTTTCACAATAAATGTCATAATGATTTCTCAATAAATATCATAATATACCAACGATGACACATTACGACAACGTTCTACAGTGGCCTTTGAATCAAATTGTTTGACTATAGAGCTACTAAAGCACTTGTATTCTGCTTGAGTTGCATTTACGACTGAAACGTCGAGACAAACATAATATCTTATTCGCATTAAGGCTGCTTTCCACCAGAGATGTGCGAGGATGCGTAGCGAGGGATGTGTTTGTAAGAACCAATAGAATCGCTTCATTTACCTCGCCTCGGTCACCACAGCTCTGGTGGAAACGGCTCGTTGGTTCTTTACAAACACATCCCTCGCTACGCATCCTCGCACATCTCTGGTGGAACAGCAGCCTATAGCACCGTTTTAGTACACAAAAATGTATAAATTTGTTAGAGAAATAATAATAACACAATTTCCTGTCCATGAATGTCTAGTTATTGAGTACGTCGACAATGCTTAGATGGAAAAATCTTTTGGTTAAATAATGGTGACAGTTTTTTTCTATCAATGCTGTTTCCGTTAGAATTTTATGCCTCCTTTTTTTAAGATGAGAAACGTAAACAATCTTGGTAAGTATTTCAATGCTAAATTGCTATTTTAAAACAAATAGGAACTGCTAACAAATATGGTTATTAATAAATAACGTTATTTCGGTTTGATCTATTTGAAATAGGCTGTTTATTTACTATATGAACGACAAATCAGAAACAAAACAAATGGGTCAAGGGGGGCTATTTAATAGGACTTAGAAAATCTAACCTAACTTCAACCTAATAGTCCCCCCTTTGCTATACCTTAACCCACAAATGACTAGGTTTGAGGTTAGGATCTAACCATCGCCAAATTATTTTATAGTCTTTTAAATACACTCACGGACAATTTAAACGGGCAACAGTGCGTTTTTGGTACAAACGAGGTTAGTCTGACACCTTGTTCCTTGGAGATGCTTTAAGTGTAACCTGATATTGGATCCCTTGAGCATCAATAGAGGAGATTTGGAGGGTAACGCCAGAATTACACATGTTCAAAAATACATTTAAAATGAATTGTTTGCGCGATTTTCACACATATATGAAGTCAAACGGGACTTTAAAAATGATTTTATCTAGTTAAAGTCCCGGTTGACGGTATAAATAAATCTAAATAAAATAGAAATAAAATGTGTGGAAATCCAAATGATGTCACAAACACTCACTATAGTGTGAACTACTTGTTGGATCAGGTAGGTAAATATCTTAGGGATTCAACCTTTATCGAAGCTCAGTGTATCCATCAGGGAATGCAAACCCGGTTATGTTCCTTAAGGAATAACCGGTTAAAACCGGTTTTCCTTAGAGAAAGTAACCTGGTTTGCATTCCCTAATCAGAGCACACTTAAAGCATCTTTGGGTAAGAAACCAAGATGTCAAACCAATCTCGTTTGTAAGAAAAATGCATTGTGGGCCAATTTCTTTGTCCGTAAGTGTAATAGTTTTGCAAAATCAGAATTAGATTCGCAAATTCTTGTATATGGATGACAGTTAAGGGTTTGGTCATTTGGTCCCGGTGAGATAAATCTTATTCGAAATTTAATCAAATTCCAATAACCCATCCTATGTTGTGATACCAAATTGCATCTGTCAGTCAGCCATTTTTAATTAGATGACTGTGCCGTGTATATGGATATTTTGTGTCTTACATACATATAAGAGAATGGCATAAAAGGTATATATAGTCGGGCTCAATAGAAACTCCCAATGTTGTAAACAAACTAATTAGAAGCAAGCAGTTTAGTAAATAAATTATACACAAGTTTATAATTAAATTTTAAATCATGGGTAAACCATAAACTAATTTATCATTAGCACTCCGGAATCAAGTACTTTTGAAAAGCAAGTATGGTCCCATTTCCGATTAATACACTTCATCCTAGTATTCTTACTCGTTTTAAGGCAAAATATCTATTGAATTATTTGAAATAAACACTTTCGTTGAAAATTTAAGGTTATGTGTCAAATGATAGCCATATTTGTTTACAACATGGGCCATTTCTATTGAACCCCACTTTAAGTACGTATATCCGCTGATCAGTATATATAACATAAGCAGCTTTAGTTGCATAATTTGGGACTAGGTAAATTAGTGTTGGTTAATTGTCTTAAAATATTCATTATTCATTTATTTATTATAGCGATAAAAGTGAAGTAATTAAAAATAAACTTAAAATAATTAAGAAAGCAGTATTTATTGTTTTAAAATTACATTTATTAGAAAACCTGTCAAAAAAGGTTTTATTTAAAAGGCGTTTTTAGGCGTTTCAATAAAGTAGAAAAACAACTGAGATGTAATATGAATAATAAAACGTACAGCTAAGAATGTAGTAATTATAGAATATGTTCAAAAACATCCTAAGTAGTTCGCAAGCGCTATATAGGCTGTGTTATAGCTGTAAAAAGGTGATCGCATATACTATACAGCTGATATAACGCTTGCGTGCTACTTAGGATATCAGAAACCTGCCCATAGTACGTACACAGTATAGAGATAACCAGTAAGGAATCTACGTACAAACGCTCGGAACCGACGCACGCACACAGACGCACGCTCAACACGGCCGCTAAGGCTGCTAACGCGACTGACGGCCGCCTTAGCAGACGTGCGTCTGTGTGCGTGCGTCGGTTCCGAGCGTTTGTACGTAGATTCCTTACTGGTTATATCTATACTGTGGTACGTAAGTGTGTGACCAAAAAAACAACTATGCCATATTTCTATCCCAAAAAAAACCCAATAGTTCGTAAAACAGTTAACTCATGGCTTCCTATTATACCACAGTGTCCCAGTAAAAAAACACCCAGTATACTAAGGTCGTGGTATATATGTTCTACAGTCTATACGAGAGACATACAGTCAAGGAATTTAATTCCCTACCCATTTCGTTGAAATGTCGTCTGACATTCGCAATGCATTAAGGTCGATATGTCAAACTAACGTCTTGCTCTAGTTAGCTATTATGGTGACAGTTTGCTATGTGATATTGAACCTTAGATGGGTTGGAAATTAAATTCCTTGACTGTACCACCCGCATACGATTTCATGTCTCATGTTTACCACCAACATCTCAATCACATCACATAGTTTAAAACGAAGCCGCTTGTCTGTCCTAATAACGCACGCTTAGTATTAAAGTGACCCATTTCTGAATAAAACACGTCCCAAAATATCACCTTAATTAAAAGACATAGGGTTTAATTTTGGGAAATATCAAATTCAGAATTGAGTCACTTTAATACTAAGCGTGCGATAATTCCTTCTAGACCGCAGAACGGATTGTGATACGGTCTTCACTGTCATTTAGGGACTTTTCTACACAAGGGTTTTCACTAGCGACCCGCCCTGGCTTCCCACGGTTACAGTCAAGGAAATCCAAACACATACCACCGTAGAACCTAGTCGAAGAGACGTACGCATGACATTTGTATGACATAGCCTGGCGTTTAATGCGTCGCGTCATTGCGACAGTTCTAAGGTGGTACGTGAATGTATTTCCCCTAGTGTACAATCGGGATGTAATTTACATAAAAACCTTCCCTAAAAAAATCTCTAAACAACAGTGAAAATAATATTTAGAACGTTATCGGGACTTTAACGCGATAAGAAAATATTGTTAATTTACCTCGACGTTTAGGCCATGTTTCAACTAGGGTTGCCAACATTTATTCGGTTGAATATAGTATTTTTGAGAATAAGCTAAAAAATATATAGTACGCTTCAAAAAAATATAGTATTTTTTGGAAGAAGAAAAAAAGGCAATTTTAAGCTAACAAATGTTTTGTCCCTTTCATTTGAGGGTAAACGTCACGATGACAGATAAAGACATAAAAAATGTTAACTAACAAACATTTACGAAGCGTTTATGAATAAGGGGGTAAGTTTGTTATCTATCTGTCTATCTCCATATTCTATCTATTTTAATAACATGACAGTGCTCGAAATATAGTATATTTGCGTACTATATATTAGTTCAATATTAAAAATAGTTCATGTTAAAAATAGTTCAACAGTATATAGTACGGAGAGCCGAAATATAGTACAATACTATATAATATAGTACGGTTGGCAACCCTAGTTTCAACAGCCGTGGTCACGAGTAGACTGAAGAATAGGGTATTACTTCTTTTTAATAACGTTATAAATAACGTTGTAATTATTAATTTATAACGATAACGTTATAAATATGTGTGAAAACCGCGAAAGTTTAAAATAGTGAAAACCGTATCGAAATCCGTTGAATAGTTTAGGAGCAGGCGGCAGAAGATACGCTATAAAAATTCAGGACAGACTAGAAAAAATGGCGACTTTACTTTATACAACGTATTCATCCTTACTTGTTTTAAATAATAAACAACATTCCAACCTCAAATTTCAGTTTTTGCCATCAAAACATTGTTTATTGTTTCATTAGACCATTCTAAACCAACAAACTCAAATAACGTCTTCTACTGATAGCCTCCATTTGATTCATGTAAGCTGACTTCTAGTCAGCGTTTAAAATATGGCCGCATCAAAAGTCAACCAAAGTATAACAGATCGACAATCGCTCGCGCTGTCAGTCTAACGAACTGACGGCGCTGCTGTCAATGCTATTATTTTGTAAAAAAACCTATTTGTAACGAAACTTACTAAATTATTATTTTACGCAGTTGGACGAAAATTTGTAAATCCAATGACTATAAATGGTAAACTAATAATTAGCATTCGTAACATTGGCGTCAACCTGTATTCTCATGTCGGTCCGTTTCTCTGCTGTCATTTAGTATGACACTGTACATCAATGTATTACAATATCATTGCATTTAAGCGATAAAAACTGAAATTTTAGGTTAGAATTTCGTTTACATTATAAGACAAGTACGGACGAATACACTTTAAAGATAGGAAGGCAATCAAGTACTCACCATGTCTGTGCACGCGCATGCAACTAGCGCTTATATCAGTAGTTACAGTGAAGTATGGAAGCCACAGATCCTCTATATGGACCTCGCCGAAGGTGGTCCTGATTGTGGTGTTGAACTGCCGCCCGGAGAACATGGAGGTGGCAGGGTACGTGAGGTCCATCAGCTGCTTGCCCCATTGCGTCATTTTCTGAAGGGTCACAATTCACTTTTGAGGGTACCGAAGTGTGCCACGGAACCGTATTCAGTCCGTATGTTATGAATCGTTGCCGGTAGATAATTCGCTGTGCATACCATCGATATGAGAAGACAATAGATCTGCATATTTGTTCGGATTGTTACAAGCCTAGGTCACCACTTTGCGACGGGGTGAAGCAGATGAAGAGGGGCTTTCAATATTTAGCCATTGGTTCAACTTTGAATCTAATCGTAAGTGAATAAAGTGCTTCTAAGTTTTCTAACTAGCAGCGACACAGGCGTCGGATAGCAGAACTAAAAATATGACGCCAATGTAAAACGTACAAAACGCAGAGCTGTTTACTTGACAATTGGCACAGACAGTTTTATTCAGGCTATCCAACATAGTCTACCAAATAGACTATGGTCGGCCACTCTGCCACTGCGTTGTACACAGTTCTATAGTTTTCTCATTTCGATATTGGAAACTTTTTCATTACAAAGTCTGATATTATTTGGGGTTACTTAGGAAGCTCATTACTTTGTAATTAATAAATATCTAAGCTGCTTGAGCAAGCTGGAGTTCATCCATAGCGAATTGAAATTTTCAAAGAGTGTTCCATACCAGAAACGCGTTTTTTCATAACTATTTGTATAAGTAAAACTCGAACTTGGCCAGATTCTTACCTAACACACTCACTGTCGCCAGCATTGAGCAAGTCTCGGGGCGAAGGGGTGGCAGTGAATGGGTTAAATACTTTTTCTGCAAGTACCGAGCCAAGCCTTGCTCGCTAATCCAGCCGCTAAGCAGCAGCGCTTGCACTGTTGTGTTCCGGCGTGGAGAGCAAGACGGCCGGTGAAATTACTGGCACAAGAGGTATCCCATCTTAGCGCTCTGGGTTGGCAACGCTTCTGCAATATCCTTGGTTTTGCTGATGTCTATGGGCGGTGGCGATCACATACAATCAAGTGATGCACGTGCTCGTTTGCCTTCCTAAGTTGTATAAAAAAAATGTATGGGATGGCACTGCCGGGGTTCGAACCTGCGACCACTCCCTGGCTTTCTGCGTGACCGTAGTGATGTTCCGCTCCATGCACCACAATGCCCCCATGAAAGCTCCTATGCTGACACCGCCGACCATGTCGATGGGGATTCCCGCTTCCTGGAACATTCAAATCATACCATCATATTATACGTCTCTGCCTACCCCAAAAGGAAACAGGCGTGAGCTTATAATAATAATCTACTTGCACTGTTGTGTTCCGGCGTGGAGAGCAAGACAGCCGGTGTAATTACAGGCACAAGAGGTATTCCATCTTAGCCCTCTGGGTTGGCAACGCATCTGCACGCTCTTTGTTGTTGCAGGTGTCTATAGGCGGTGGTGATCACTTACCATCAGGTGACCCACTTGCTTGTTTGCCTTCCTATGTTGTATAAAAAAAAAATCTTTAATTCAGCAAAGAATAAGAAAGAGAAAGTATACAGATACAAAATAATACGGTTGATGATGAAAAGGACCCCACTCAGCATATGCAGCTGCAAGCAGCAGCGCTGATTTTCAGTGGGGCCCTGAACGTAAAAACTAAAAATTACCTTAAACTTAAACCTAATCCGCCACGCTCACCATGACCGTATGGGCCTGAATTGCTTCGCCTTTCTGACAGAAAAAAATGGACATAGGCTACTAATTTCACACGAAGAAAGTCGCGGGCATCCACTTACCTAACTTCAAAACTATATCTTAATATTATTTGAGACTAGCGGACGCAGGCGACTTCGCTCGCGTGAAATTACTAGCCTATGCCCGTCAGGCATAGATTTCTAATAGTGAGAAATTTTCAAAATCCGCACAGGATTTCCAGAGGTTACTGCCCACATACGTACAAACCAACAAACAACGTTTTCCTCTTTGTTATAATAGTGTAGATGTAGATTAGTGCACATAAGATAAGTGGGGAAGGTAAATTATCGTCTATTTTCTTAAATAACTTCAAAATTAAAATAATCTTGTCATGTTATTGCACCACATGCACTTCTCTGTTCTGTTCTACATCTCTTCTTTCTAACGGTTGTCTGGAAGAGATCGTTTATAGCGATAAGACCGCCCATCGTGTGCCTTATATTTTCTCTCTATATTATTGTACAGTCAACAAATTTGATTCATAGACCACTGTAGAACCTCTTCACAGTAAACGTCATAATAACTTCTGAATTAATGTCACAGTATCTCAGCGATGACACATTGCGACGACGTTCTACCCGGTGGGTGGGGGGGGGCTCCACACCGCTCTGTAGCTACGCTCGACCGCCTTGCCTATGCCATAGGCAAATCGTATTAGGCTGTCGGCTTGCCGCGCGCTCGCTCGCTCGCCTTCGCCGTGTCAGTGTAATTGAGAACGAATGCCGCGCAATTCTAGCGTGTCACCGGGAGTAGCGTATGAAGGGAGTATGAAGTAATACGAACTTTTTAAGCGTGTGAATAAAGTTGGAATTCGTTTAATCGCGATCGTAAAAGAGAAGTTTCTGCACGTTATTTATTCTGTGGTTCTACACTGGCCTATGAAACAAATTGGTTGATTGTGCCTTTTTGTGTTTATCAATAAAGAGTTATTGTATTGTGTTGTATTCTTTTAATGTCTGGTTGTGCTGTTACCTGTATGGAGCGTATCATGCCGACGTGGGCGGCGCCGCGCGCGCCGCCGCCGCCCAGCACCAGGCCGACCGAGGTGCCGGTCAGCCAGCGCGCCAGCCGGGAGAAGTCCGAGTGCACGCTCGCCTCCGACATCAGCACTTTGCTGTACAGCTCGCTCTGGGGGCCACAGATGGTTTCTTTTATCGTCAACTTCAACATGCTCGTCAACTTTTATACAAGAGGCTTCGAAATCCCGCTTCGTCTGAAAATAAATCAGGCAGCGGTAGTGACGGTTCACTCACCACTCGGTATTGGCTCTTCCTGGTGAACATGCGGTGCGGGCACCGCACATGGTGGTGCTGGCTGACCCAGGTGCGCATGTTGAGCCAGTGCACGGTGCCGCACGGGTTCGCGCCGCCCTCCCGGTGGAGCAGCACCAGCTCCTTTTGGGTGCGTATCGCTAGACGCTCTATCTCCTTCTCGATCTGTAACAAAAACTACTATTACTGGCGCAATAGTGCAAAAAAGGTTAAGTAAAAAAGAAGAATTATTTCATCCCAGTAAAAAGGCATAAAACCAAATATGTATCCGTTCTTGTCTGTCCTCAATCTTTGGCCGCATACACCTTCTAAATTACACAACGGATTTTGATGCAGTTTCCACTGTCATTTATAAAATTGTTCACGGAATGTTTTACGTACAGTCAAGGAACTTAATTCCCTACCCATTTCGTTGAAATGTCGTCTGACATTCACAATGCATTAAGGTCGATATGTCAAACTAACGTCTTGCTCTATAGCTCTTATGGTGACAGTTTGCTATATGCTATTGAACCTTAGGTGGGTTGGAAATTTAATTCCTTGACTGTACAATCAACAGAATGGAACCCTGACCCACCATGGAACTATGTCAAAGGGAAGTTTTAAGTGAAATCGTAACATATCTCTTCTTATTTCACTTGTTATGTCAATTTGACTTGGTTCTACGGTGAGCCAGGGTTCCATTACGCTGATAGTACATTACGTCCTGATTGTAACCGTGCAAAAACTTCAATTTTAAATTCGTGTCATATCCATATTACTACTCTTTAATAATGCCAAAACATTACCACATTAACCTCGTAAGGCCCACGTCAAATTTTGTTCAATGAATTTTGAACCATATCATTTGACATAGTGAGTTCAACGTCGGTTTGACATTTGTCCTATATTTAGGACTTACGAGGTTAAAAACCCTCAGGTGTGGCGATAAAAGTGACCGCGGGGTGTGGCCTGAAAGGAAACCGACCTTCCCAATGCTGGGCTGCTTGTCGCCGAGCGCCACTATCAGGATGCAGTCCGCTTGCCGGATGCAGCGCTGCGTCCACTGGGTCAAGCTAGGATCGCACTGGTACAGGGCAACCTGAAACAACATCAGCTCAAATTTACATGTCCCTACCCAATGGACAAAAATTAATACCAGTCAACAGATTTTGAGGGTGGTAGGGCCTTGTGCAAGGTCCGTCCGGATCGCTACCACCATCTTGCTTGCTAATCTGCAGCAGTGCTTGCACTGTTGTGTTCCGGCGTGGAGAGCAAGACAGCCGGTACAATTACTGGCAAAAAAGGCATTCCATCTTAGCCCTGGGTTGGCAACGCATCTTCAATCTCTTTGGTGTTGCGGGTGTCTATAGGCGGTGGTGATCACTAACCATCAGGTGACCCACTTGCTTGTTTGCCTTCCTATTTCATAAAAAAATTGTTAGTATTTTGCGTCTAATTGGAAAAAAACAACTGTGTCATATCATTCCTGAAAAGTAGTGTTAGACGGGTGTTCATTTTTTGTCCGTTGGCTAAGAATACGTTGTATATTCCAAGGGAATCGCTAATCCTCCTTTTAGGTCCCCCCCCACTCCGTCGATCTCCGGGTTTCTCACCCACCCACCCGACAAACAATAAACAAATGAAATGAATTAAGTGGACTGTATAAGATAAGACTGGTTTATTCGCCGCCAAACTAAACAAACAAAAACAACTAAACAGATAAAATTAATTCGATAGTCGTCCGACGCCGCAGGGTGGTCGTGACGTCACCGTGTCGTACTCCCGGACCTAAACTGAACCAGTTCTCAACATTAATACATTACATTATGATACGAGTGTGTTATGTTGGCCGTTATACTCGAGGCGGTATTAATCGCGTGAGCGGTACGCGAGCGCGATAAGGGAGCCAAGTATGTATCAATGCCTTTTATACGACGTTTTTAAAGAGACTTGCGAACTTCTTCGTTGGTATTTTAAAAAATCCTCGCTCTGGTTAGCTGTCAAAGTTGTCTGAGGCTACTAGCGCAAGTTCAGTCAGAAAAAAACTGCATTACCCGATTAAATTAAGAATGCTTCGTCGACACACATATAACTTGCAGTGTGGTACAAAGTTAACCTAGTCGGGGTGATATCATAAAACCGTAGTACGGTGGTAAGTAACTTGGATTATAAGCCTAAAACTTAGTTTTTAACCAAAGGAGATGCCAAGCCGTATTATTACCTATTTTTTCTGCCAATTTTAGCGGGGGGAGACGGGTCTAGTGTTGCCAGATGGCCGGGAAATTCGGGATTGTCCTGGAATTACGTGTCTTGTCCCGTGTCCAGGAATTACACTTTATAGTCCCGGACTTCGAGTATTACTATATTTTCAGAGTTCCTTACCTCAAAAGAAAACATTCCGAAAACCGTAAATAGTATCGAAACTTTTCGGATGAGATATCCGAATAAATCACAACATGCTGTCGGCAACACTGCCACGAATGCCATGATGTAAAATTTTGAAATGTTTACGTTATGTCTGTCAAAAAGCTTATTTATTTAAAATGTTTTTGGTGTTGAAAATGATAATAAAATTCGTCTTTAGTGAAATTTGAAGTTTCTGATAGCCGTTTGAAGGTAAATGGGGCACGATTAACCATTTTTGCAGAGATCGCTTTTGCGATACGGACTAAAGCAAAATGACACACGATACCGCGGCGAACTGGTTTTTATAAACCGTTATGACCAAAACTCACGGATTTGGTCATGTGTTTTGGCAGAGGGGAATGCATGCGCTTGGCAAGTCCCTTGGTTAAATTGTCTAAGGCCTAAAAGCTGTGTGTGTGTAGATCCCCGTTACTAGCCAAACGGTATTACACTACATCGTACCTTATGCTTGTCCTCTTGTTGTGCGAGCCATGAGCTGAGCCTGTATTCATTGTTCGGATCCATTATGGTCAACCCGAGCAATTTTCTTATCACGTCCGACGTCAGCCGAACGGTCGGTCCTGTTAAACAATATTATTTTACATCACACCGGGCCGTAAATAGCAGTTTACCGCCCGATACGCGAACATAAATTTCCACTTCCTGACCAGGGGAGGACGTAAAATTGTGTACACACCTCGAGCGGTGATAAAGAAAGCCTCAGGTCGCATGTTTATCGCCCTCGCTTTTGGCTTATGCGATCTATTCCTGCGATCTGAGACATTCTTTATTTCACCACACTCAGAGTGTAATGTACTATTACAAAAAACAATACTTAAGTAAAATCATGCAAACTTACAACGCTAACTACAAATAAAATAATACTTTCTAACCAGCGCAAGGCAGAAGAAGGGTACTGAGAAGGTATTCTGCATTGCCAGTCGGCAAGTAAGTTTTGCGGGTGGCAGGACAATGTCCGTCCGAATCGCTACCACTATCTTGCTCACTAATCCAGCCGCTAAGCAGCAGCGCTTGCACTGTTGTGTTCCGGCGTGGAGAGCAAGACAGCCGGTGCAATTACTGGCATAAAAGTTATGCCATCTTAGCCCTCTGGGTTGGCAACGCATCCGCAAAATCTTTGGTGTCGCGGGTGTCTATGGGCGATAGCGAAAAAAGCCTAGTCAAACCTAAAAGATTTTTCACAATAGGTTATATCCCATTTGATTCGTGATGCATATTCCCTATTGTTGAACACCAGGGCTCGCCTCTGCACACTTGCCATCGACGTGCTATAAAAAAAAACTCCCCAGCTGCTTCTGCCTTGAGTGACGTCACTGACCTATGGCGCACAGCGAGTGGTAAAGCTCGTAGGTGAACGCTGTCAGCGGCACGTCATCGCTGACCGGCACGACGGCGACCGTCGAGAAGTTGTGAGCGGACACTCGCGGCTCGAGCGTCGCGCCGCTCAGCCCGGCGGTCGGCTTCTGCCACGAACCTGGGGGAAGATCGACATTCAAACTGGATATACTTGCAGGCAAACAACTTGAGCATAAATCGAGTGGAGGAGGTATGTTTGCGCATACACATTTGTACTAGAAACGGCTACTGCGCAGTCAAGGTCAGTGCTCAAGTTGCTAGCCGTGAACTGTACTTGATAACTTTTAAACCTTTTCACAGCCAACAAATGTTTGCAAAAGTTGTCACCCACACGCCGGGTCGCCATTATGTGAAATTATTGTAATCGAAATTATTTATTTTTAAATTTTTTCGATTTTTCTTTTTGTATTTTTTTTTACATTTAAATTAATTCGCAGGGTATGGCAGCGGTAATGTGGCGGAAACTGGAATACGCAAGGCACGGAATGCTGATGTTGCAGGTTCGAACCCTGCCATTACCCTAATTTTTCTTTGTGTTGTCATTCATAATAAAGCATTTTAAATGCCATTATGTGAAACACGAATGTGAAGTTTCAACACATGCACGTTGTATTTTCCCTAGATTATAAGCTGAAGCAGGCCGTAAATACAATGTTGACAAAAGCGGATGGCGACTTCATATTGTGTAAAGAAATGATATCTTAAAATTGTAATGACAACACAAAGAAAAATTAGGGCAATGGCAGGCGGGCAAATTCGCAGGGTAGGGCAGCGGCAGTGTGGCGAAACTAGTAAACGCAAGACACGGAATGCTGATGTTGCAGGTTCGAGTCCTGCCATTGCCCTAATTTTTCTTTGTGTTGTCATTACAATTTTAATTTAATAATTTGAATGTTAAAAACATTTAAAATGAAAAATTGAAAGAAATTTCGGTTACAAAATTTAAAAAAAGATATCTTGTATTATTATCTGTCACCTGTCGCTATCACCACCTTGACAGGCGACAGTTGACAGTGACAATTCGCCGTACATTACTGTGTCGACAAGTAACGCTACATACTTACAGACTTATCATAGTCGGCAAGCAATGTATACCGAACTGTCACTGTCATCTACCACCAGCGCTCACCAAGTATCCTGTGCCCCAGCAGGTTGATGAGCCTAGTCACGACGACGGGGAACCGCAGCTTGATCGCGTTGAAGAGCCCCTCCGGCAGCTTGGCCAGCTCCGAGTCCCGCACAGCCATCACCGTGGTACTGCGCCGGGTAGCTGTCACCATCTCGACCTGCCAATCGCCACGCGGCAATGTTAGTTCGTTTTTAAGAAGCGCCACTCTATTTTTATCGAAATTGTAATGATTATGCCGAATTGTACTATTATTATTTTTTTTACATCTGACATACTTATTAATTATTATCTAGGACAATTGCGCTATCTTTCTGTGAAATTCTTGTGTTGACATTTAATTTTTATTTTTTGTGTTGTGTGAGTTTTAATTTTAATTTTAATTTGTTTCTCAGTTGACTTAATGTAATTTGACATAATTTTAACAATATCTATATTTTTTTGTTGCTATGACATATATTGGGTTTTATTGTATTTTTATGATTATTGGGAGCTTTTAAATTGTGTAATGTATCTTTTGAACATTTTAATTATTTAACTTTTATTATTCTAATTATTATTAATGAATGCTAATAATTAAGTTTGTAACGTGTTGGCTTAGCTGTAAGTTGCAAATTTTAAATAAATAAATATAGAAATAAAAAAGAATTGAACAGAATCATTCATTTCAGGCCCATAGAAAAAATAACTTAAATACAGAAGGGGAAATATATTCACGTACCACCTTAGAACCCTATCGCAACGCCAAGCTATGTTATACCTAATTTCGGTCTGTCCAGCAACCGTTCGCGAAAGTCCCTACACACATACTTGTCTCAGCGTGTAATAATTGCGGGTGGTATGACCTTGTACAAGGTCCGTCCGGATCGCTACCACCATCCTGCTCGCTAATCCTGCCGCTAAGCAGTAGTGCTTGCACTGTTGTGTTCCGGCGTGGAGAGCAAGACAGCCGGTGCAATTACTGGCACAAGAGGTGTTCCATCTTAGCCCTCTGGGTTGGCAGTGCATCTACAGACTCTTTGGTGTTGCGGGTGTCTATAGGCGGTGGTGATCACTTACCATCAGGTGATCTACTTGCTTGTTTGCCTTCCTTATTCATTAAAAAAAAATCTTTTCCTCAAACTTCAATACGTCACTGTGCGCAATTAGAACAAATAGAGGTCCATATATTTTTTATGAAATATGAAAGTAAACAAGCAAGTGTGTCATCCGATGGTAAGTGATCACCACCGCCTGTAGACACCCGCAACAGCAACGAGATTGCAGATGCGTTGCCAATCCAGAGGGCTAAGATGGAATACCTCTTGTGCCAGTAATTGCACCGGCTGTCTTGCTCTCCACGCCGGAACACAACAGTCCAAGCACTGCTGCTTAGCGGCAGGATTAGCGAGCAGGATGGTGGTAGCCGGACGGTACTTGCACAAGGTCCTATCACTCGCAAAAATTTGCTACTTAAGTATGATTCATTTAACGGATACAATTTAAATGTAATGTATAAATAAAGTGTGTAAAGATGTGTGATGACTTATGGCACTGAAACGTGGCCGCTTACTATGGGCCTTATAAGAAAGCTCAAAGTCACGCAACGAGCTATGGAGAGGGCTATGCTTGGAGTTTCTCTGCGTGATCGAATCAGAAATGATGAGATCCGCAGACGAACAAACGTAACCGACATAGCCCAGCGGATTAGCAAGTTGAAGTGGCAGTGGGCAGGGCACATAGCACGGAGAACTGATGGTCGATGGAGTCGAAAAGTTCTCGAACGGCGGCCGCGTATTGGCAAGTGCAGCGACGGACGACCAGCCACAAGATGGTCCGGTGACCTCATACAGGTGGCAGGAAGGCGCTGGTTGCATGCTGCTTCCAACCGGTCACTTTGGAAACCCATGGAGGAGACCTATGTTCAACAGTGGACTTCTTGTGGCTGAGATGATGATGATGATGATGATGTGTAAAGATAAAGACAAGGAAGGTCAAAATTATCTTGATTATAATATTTATAGTTCTATACTCACAATGCCAACCAGATCCCCTTTGCCGTATTCGCCGACCAACTCCTTCTTGCCGTTAGGGTGCGTTATGACCGAGCGCAGTCGGCCGCTCAGCACAATAAAGGTGGAGCCCGACTCTTCGTCTTGACGGTACACCGCTCTCCCGGACTCCAGGAACACCTGATGGACGATAAGGGATCAGCAAAGCATATGTTATAAAACTAACCAATATTGTGAATGAAAAAAAACATTTTTTTTATACAACATAGGAAGGCAAATCAGCAAGTGTGTCGCCTGATGGTAAGTGACCACCATTGCCCATGGACACCCGCAACACCAAAGATAAAGCAGATGTGTTGCCAACCCAGAGGACCTTTAATACATCTTGTGCCAGTAATTGCACCGGCTGTCTTGCTCTTCATGCCAGAACACAGCAGCGCAAGCATTGCTGCTTAGCGGCTGGATTAGCGAGCAAGATGGTGGTAGCAATCCGGACGGGCCTAGCACAAGGTCTTAACACCCGCAAATAAAGCACGTTATTTCAGAATAATCTATTCGAATCATTTTGTTCCCAAAAAATATAGCCTATGTCACCCAGATTACAATTACGAACCGATTGATACCTCATTCATCAAAATCGGCTCAGTCCTTTAGGTGATACAATGGAACATATGTAAATACAAACATGCATGCATAGACTGCTAAAAACATAGCCCTTCCTTTTGGCGTTGCCGTAGTCGGGTAAAAAGGCTATCTATAGACGAAGCACATTGAAAAATTCGCAGGGTATGGCAGCGGCAGTGGGCGAAACTGGCAAACGCAAGGCACAGAATGCTGATGTCGCAGGTTCAAGTTTTGCCATTGCCCTTATTTTTCTTTGTGTTGTCGTTACAATTTTAATTTAATAATTTGAATGTTAAAAACATTTCAAATAAAAATCGAAAGAAATTTCGGTCACAAAAATGTAATATACAAATACTACAAAACAGCATTTTTTGCAAAAAAAAAGACCAAGGCTGTTTACCATATTTCTGAGCCTAAAAAAAATCGAGGTACAGGTAAACTGTCACTTACCCAGTCGAGAGCGAAGTCGACCTGCCGCACGAACGGCGAGAGCCGTCTGACCACGCTGTTGGCGATGTGCAGCACTACGGACGGCCGCTCGCGCATGATACTGTACACGGTCGTCTTGGACAGGAGGCCGATGCGGGAGAAGTGCTTCGCCCGTATAGAGAAGAAGGACGGTTCGCCCGTTAGTACCGCCAGCCCGCCCTCGACTTCGCCTAGAAATCAGGAGGATGCAATAAGGCTGAGTTCCTTATAGACGTCCCTTAATCAAAAAAAATTAACAATATTTTTAAGCTAACAAATGTTTTGTCCCTTTCATTTGAGGGCAAACGTCACAATGACAGATAAAGACATAAAACATGTTAACTAACAAACGTTTACGAAGCGTTTATGAATAAGGGGGTAAGAGCTGGCAGCACTGACCTATAAGTAATAGACTTCTAGTCAGCGTTTAAAAAATGGCCGCATCAAAAGTCGAACAAGAGTACATTGTTAAATCGCTGTCAGTCTGTCGGACCGACGGCGTTGCTGTCAATATTATTATTTTGTAAAAAAAATTTTGTAAATAAATTATTATTTTATGCAGTTACGTAAAGTTGTAAATCCAATGATTATAAATGGTAAACCAATAATTTGCATTTGTGACATTGGCGTCAACCTGTATTCTCATGTCGGTCTGTTTTTCGGCTGTCATTTACTATGACACTGTACATCCATTCATTAAATCATTGGCTGACAGCAAAAAAATCACGCCATTTTCTAACGAATTTTCTGGACTACCATCGTGGAAGTCTGGCTGCTGAGCGCCGTTGAGTTTGGGAGGGGTGGTGTTTAAAATCACGTAAAAATTACAACAAAGTTACGAGATTATCTAAAAGTCGCTTTTTAATATCAATGAACGCCAACGAATCAATAGAAACAACAAAAAAATTAAAATATTTTATGAAATATCTCCGAAAGCACCGGACAGACGAATAAAGTTCTATTATTTTTGGGTAAATTTTAAAGTGCTTTATAATGTAATGCTTTTTTTAATTTTTCCATTTAAACGACCTTCATACGATCCCAAATTATATTAGTCTAGATAGTGTACTTACCCGGGTAAGCTGTGAACATGTGCACTTCTCCGTCCCCCTCGGCAACCTTTTGCGATACGAGCAAGGCGCCAGACAATAGGTACACCAGCGCCACATCCTGGAAAAGTTACAGAAGCTAAAACAAAAACCAAGCGCATTGTTCGTACAGGGCATGCTTGTTGTCCTTGTTTCACACGATGGGTACATCATGGGTACATGTACAGTACAGTTCCCGGCAAACAACTTGAGCGCTGACCTTAACCACAGAATAAATAATAGTACTAACGTACAGAAACTTCTCTTTTTCGATCACCATTAAACGAATTCCAACTTTATAATCAGGCACAAAATGTTCGTATTACTTCATAAACATTCGCCAGGCGGCATGCGTCAAAAGGAAGACGCCGCCCGCGCCCGCAATGGACTGGCGCACCGCTAGGGTTGGGCTGCTATTATAGTAAGCTATCTCATGCGGCACAGAGTGAGCGGGCACGCGCGTGGCGGGCCGGCAACATACCGCGATTAACCTATGCCATGGGTGGTGCGGCGAGCGCACCAACAGTGCGGAGTGGAACCCCCCTCTTGACTGCGCAGTAGCCGTTGCTAGTACAAATTTTTATGCGCAAACATCACAAGCAGCTCAAAATGTTTGCCTGCAACTATAAACGCGGGTATTTTTAAACACTTGGGTGACATTAAACGGCCTTTAGCTTGGCAGTTTTTTTTAAATACCAACACAATAATTTAAAAAACCAAGACTTCTCGGGGTTAGGGTTTCAAGGGTGGTAAACGCAACTGCCTTTTGCGTGGAGAGCGCTGGGTGAATAGGCCTAATATTCTTTTTTAAAACCGTTCAATTGTACCCCAATGTTCAAAATAACCCGTTTCGAATGCGCTAGGAAAAATTCCAATGTGTCATGTTCAAATTATTTCCGTTTGTTTTTCTAAATAAGTATTCAATGAATGATAAAATCGCAGAGGTTTGAATGACGTATGAGCTAGTGTGGCGAGTCTAACCTAATTCCAAACCATTCACTAGTGACAGACATCAAGTGATCGGTGTACCTGGGAAATCTCCGGTTCCCCCCTGACACTATAAAACAACTTAAACAAAAATTACAGTTAATAAATATAACGATTCTAATATTGCGGGTGGTAGGACCTTGTGCAAGGTCCGTCCGGATCGCTACCCCCATCTTGCTCGCTAACCCGCAGCAGTGCTTGCACTGTAGTGTTCCAGCGTGGAGGGCAAGACAGCCGGTGCAATTACTGGCACAAGAGGTATTCCATCTTAGCCCTCTGGGTTGGCAACGCATCTGCAATCTTCTTGGTGTTCCGGGTGTCTATAGGCGGTGGTGATCACTTACCATCAGGTGACCCACTTGCTTGTTTTCCTTCGTATTTTATTAAAAAAATATATCAGTCTGAAAAAGAAACTGGCTCAAATATTACATTATATTACTGAACTTTGTATTAGTGATTACATTTCAACCCCCGACGCAAAAAGAAGAGAAACTAATGTAACTATAGAAATAAATCAGCTCATACACTGACCTATAAGTAATGGAATTCTAGTCAGCGTTTAAAATACGGCCGCATCAAAAGTCGAACCAAAGTACAACAAACCGACAATCGCTCGCGCTGTCAGTTTGTCGGACCGACGGCGCTGCTGTCAATAGTATTCTTTTTAAAACCTATTTGCAACGAAACTTAATAAATTATTATTTTAAGAAATGGTGAACTAATAATTTGCATTTGTAACATTGGCGTCAACCTGTATTCTCATGTACATCCTTGTATTATAATATCATTGAGTTCATAACCTTAAAAGGGCGTTCTTCCTTTGTTTCATTCATCAAACAACATACCTTATGACTCTCCTCCTTCATGATGTAGGTGCCGGCAGGTAAGTCCCTTACTTGGACGGCACCCTGCAGCAACTGGTCGTTTTCCAGGCCGAGCTCTTTCATGAACGCCTCAGTGGCTATTTGGATCAAAGCCTGCAATCATCCATATAAGAAGACAATAGATCTGCTTACTTGTTCGGATTGTTACAAGCCTAGCGTCACCACTTTGCGACGGGGTGGAGCAGGTGAAGAGGGGCTTCCAATATTTAGCCATTGGTTCAACTTTGAATCGTATCGTAAGTGAATAAAGTGCTTCTAAGTTTTCTAACTAGCAGCGACACGGGCGGATAGCAGAACTAAAAATATGACGCCAATGTAAAACGTACAAAACGCAGAGCTGTTTACTTGACAATTGGCACAGACAGTTTTATTCAGGCTATCCAACATAGTCTACCAAATAGACTATGGTCGGCTACTCTGCCACTGCGTTGTACACAGTTCTATAGTTTTCTCGTTTCGATGCCTGAAATATACTCTGTTGATATACAAATATTCGTTTAAGCTATGCCATACGCAGTGAAAAGGTCACATTTCTAAGTCAACGCAACCAAAAGTTATCGCTATGCTGTATATTTAGACGCAAGTGTAAAAAAAACCTACAGGGTACTTTCCGTTGATCTAGTACCACAAACTTTATCAAGAAGCAATGTCTTATAGCACAATTAAAGGAAAAAATCCGAAAACCGTATACATATTTGTAGTTGCGTCACAAAAAAATAGTAATTACAGCTTTTAACAAACTGGAACAAATTACCTTGCTACTCCGCGAAACCAGTGCCGGGCTCGTGCAAAATATGTGCGACACATAACATATATGTTCATGCAAAAACCCACCCTCCTCCGCTTCCACACGAAACAACATATATCACACAGACTCAACTACACACCACCACCACTTAACACTAAAACTACACGATCGACGCGCGTTTCGCCTCTATACGAGGCATCATCAAGATCGAACAGGTCGTACTGTGGAGGGTGGGTTTTTGCATGAACATATATGTGTCGCACATATTTTGCACGAGCCCGGCACTGGTTTCGCGGAGTAGCAAGGTAATTTGTTCCAGTTTGTTGATATGGACCTGCGCAAAGTAACGCCTGAATCTATTAATTATTACAGCTTTTATTTGCACTTGGTAAACTGACCGCGACCTGTCGATGTACGGTCGCAGACATTAATTGCTAAGCCACCAATAACCCTGTCATAATAAGTTTGCCAATCTGTAGCCACGTGTTAGTAAACAATCCAAAGAAATGTCATTGTGACAAGGTTCCATACAGGCCCAACGATTAAAGTCCGTGATGGTACGGGGACAACTGTTTTCCAACTAGTCCAAATACTAGCACTCGCCTTCGGCTCATACTCCCACACAAGACTTACACCTTTTCACACTCGCACGACAATGTACTATTTATTACCTGTTCATCCAGATTGTCGGTGTTCTGTTTCTTGAATGAAGACCCCTCTTTGTTCCTGTGGAACGAGGAAGAATTCGGCTGCACGTCTGGTTGTTGCTGTGACGAAAAAAAGAGTTATTAATGTATTATTTACTTTGAGTATTTAACATTGAGATGCCAAGCCGTATTATCACCTAACAATTTTTTCTGCCAATTTTAGCGGGGGAGACGGGTCTAGATGTTGCCCGATGGCTGGGAAATTCGGGATTGTCCTGGAATTACGTGTCTTGTCCCGTGCCCAGGAATTACACTTTATAGTCCCGGACTTCGAGTGTTACTATATTTTCAGAGTTCCTTACCTCAAAAGGAAAAATCCGAAAACTGTAAACAGTATCGGAAGTCTCCAGATGAGATATCCGAATAAAATCACAACATGCTGTCGGCAACACTGCCACGAATGCCATGATGTCAAATTTTGAAATGTTTACGTTATGTCTGTCAAAAAGCTTATTCATTTAAAATGTTTTTGGTGTTGTAAATAATAAATTAATTGTGAAGAAAATTATTCACGTGTGATAAAAAAATCCGTCTTTAGTGAAATTTGAAGTTTTTGATAGCCGTTTGAAGGTAAATACAGCACGATTAACCATTTTTGCAGAGATAGCTTTCGCGATACGGACTAAAGCAAAATGACACACGATATCGCGGCGAACTGGTTTTTATAAACCGTTATGATTTAAATCACGGTTTTAGGACATATGCATTGGCAGAGGGGAATGCGTGCCTTGCGACGTCCAGTGGCTAAATTGTCTAAGATTATTTAACGCTTGATTTCAAGGATTACTAAGAAATGGAATCCGAGATCAATGCGGGTGGTAGGACCTTGTGCAAGGTCCGACCGGATCGCTACCACCATCTTGCTCGCTAGTCCTGCCGCTAAGCAGCAGCGCTTGCACTTTTGTGTTCCGGCGTGGAGAGCAAGACAGCCGGTGTAATTATTGGCACAAGAGGTATACCATCTTAGCCCTCTAGGTTCGCAATGCATCTGCAATCTCCTTGGTGTTGCGGGTGTCTATAGGCAGTGGTGATCACTTACCATCAGGTGACCCACTTGCTTGTTTTCCTTCCTTTTTTTTTAAGTGAGAAATTCGCATGTTTGTTAAATTTATGAATACTTAAAACATATCTCTCGGTCTGAGGTACGTATGTATGTACAGTAGGGGAAATATATTCACGTACCACTTTAGAACCCTATCACAATGACGCGACGCGTTAAACCAGGGGGGGGGGGTTCCACTCCGCATTGTAGGTGAGCTCGCCGCATTACCTATGGCATAGGTTAATCGCAGTAGGTTGCCGGCTTGCCGCGCGCGCCCGCTCACTGTGTCGCGCGTTGATAGTATTACAGTAAGCAGGCCAACCCTAGCGGTGCGCCAGGGCATTGCGGGTGGAAGGCGGGCGCGGGCGGCGCCTTTCTTTTGACGCATACCGCCTGGCGAATGTTTATGAAGTAATACGAACTTTTTGTGCCTGATCATAAAGTTGTCATTCGTTTAGTGGTGGTCGAAAAAGAGAAGTTTCTGTACGTTAGTGCTATTTTAGTTAGTGTTATTTACTCTGTGGTTCAACGCCAGGCTATGTCATACAAATGTCACGCGTATGTCTCTTCGACTAGGTTCTACGGTGGTACGTGTTTCAATTTCCTTGACTGTACGTGAAACAAGGTGTTACCTGGGGTGTGTTACTACTGGCGACGTCTGGCACCATGTCGGGCCGCGGCTTCCTGCCGATGTTGATGGGAGAGGACACATGGTGGCCGTTCTCCGGCTGCATGCAACAGTTAGTACGGGGTGAGCACAAGCTATGGTACAGTCGGGCACACGGGAACAACGAAGGTACAGACGGCGCGTGAAAACTTCAAACCATTAAAGGTTTACGCCCACTAGACCGTATTATATTAGGACCGTAAAAGTTCTGATACTTGCAAAAAAATATTCTTTGTATGAAACTTGGAGTTGTCGCCCACTACACTGGCATGTATCATGGAATTTAATATATTGAAAAGAGAAAAACTGCGTTTTGGTTTTTTTATAAGGTAAGGTCATTACTTTTTGAAATATTACCAATAAATAAAGTGACAGTGAGCAAGACTGAAGAAAACGCTCCATACAAAAGGGCATGAACTTTGACGTCACAGCCTACGTTGTCACTAGTAAAATGTATAGGTTTAAAACTATGATCGCATTTATTTTAATTTTTAAAAAACCCTTTTTGCTTCGTATGTTGGCAGCTTTGTATCGCTGTAAGTTCTAAAATACCGTTCTTTTTTTTAATCTACTTCGTTGAACATAATCTATTTTTGATGACGATCTACAACAATTTGGCAGACTTATCCTATTTGATTCGTGATGCATATTCCCTATTGCGATGGTTCGGACACGGGACTTTGCCAGTCTGATGCTTGCAGGCGGCCCGCGTTTGTGTCGACCCAGTTATGCTTGTCCACTTTCGAATCTTATCCCTTTGGAATACGGTCAAAAAGTGGTCAAGCAATTTCTTGGTCAACTATACACTGCACTGAAGGAACTGAATAACATAAATATCCGCTTACTGTGACATCAGAACAGATACTATACGGTGCGTTGTACCTATTAGTGCTTGGCGTACAAACGCCCATGAGTGCAGGCGGCTATTTTTGTTGTGCCGGGATGGTTACGGTCATGGTATGGTACGGTCTAGTAGGCGGAAACCTTAACCTTTTCACCGCCAACAACGCAAACTAAAGTTGTCACCGACACGCCATGTCACCATAATTTTAAACGCGAATTTGAAGTTTAAAGATATAGGCGTAGGTCGCTTGTATACTCTGTGAAACAGACATACGTGTCGGTGGCGTGATTAGCACGACAGCTCGCGACGCTTCTTAGCGTTCTTGGCGTTTAAAGGTTCAAGTCGGCTTTGACAAAGCAGTTTTGATCACTACTTTGTCGCTGCTTTGATCGTGTAACCAGCAATCAAAGTTAACATTTTGACGTCGGCGTTGAACGATAGTAGACTTACCGCCTTCTACTTTTTAAGCCAACGTGGAGGTCAAAAGGCGAAACAAAATGGCGCCGAGTGTAAAAACAATGGCATGGCAACAAACTGACGTAAGTGTACTTTGATCAAAGCTATTTTGTCAATGCAGACTTTGAGCGGGTGAACGCAGCTTTAGCCAGCTCTGTTCTCGCAAAGCAAAGGCTAACATTTCGGGCTGCTTTCCTCGCATATTTTATCTAATATCCTACTAATATAATAAACGCGAAAGTTTGTAAGTATGGATGGATGTTTGTTACTCTTTCACGTAAAAACTATTGAATGGCTTTGGATGAAATTTGGCACACACATAGTTTATAACCTGGATTAACACATACTGGATACTTTTTATCCCGTAAAAATGCATAGTTCCCACGGGATAGCGATAAGTGAGTTATACGCCGCCGTGACGTCATGAGCAGCAAAGCAACTAATTCTCATTTATTTGTCCAGGAAATATTGCAGATTGCATGTTGGGTGCACATTTGCTTGATTCAATTAAACAAGTCTACGCGGACGAAGTCGCGGGCAAAAGCTGGTAAATTTATATTTCAACACTTTTTACTTACTTTTAAGTAACTTTCAGAACACATGATCATTGTTATACACAGAAATAAACAAAAATAAAATTTACATTTGTGAATCTGTATTTTTTATAAACAATGGGGTTATTATTAAATGGGATGGGAGCATGTGGGGGTAAAACCGGCGTAGAGTAGAAGTTTGCTACACCGTTTCGTACAGTCAAAGACACACATACATAAGTGACTAATAAAGTCAGAACTGAGAGATGTAATCATTGACCTATACATAATGGACTTCTGTCAGCGTTTAAAAAATGGCCTCAAAAGTCGAACAAAAAGTACAATAAATCGAAAATTGCTCGCGCTGTCAGTCTGTCGGAACGACGGCGCTGCTTTCAATACTATTATTTTGTAAAAAACCTATTTGCGACGAAACTTAATAAATTATTATTTTATGCAGTTACGTAAAGTTGTAAATCCAATTATTATAAATGGTAAACTAATAATTTGCATTTGTAACATTGGCGTCAACCTGTATTCTCATGTCGGGCCGTTTTTCTGCTGTCATTTAGTATGACACTGTACATCCATGTATTAAAATATCACTGGGTGTAATTAACCGAAAGGGTGGCATATAATATGTAGCGACTCTAGCGCCATCTAGTTTAGAATTTAGGAAACCAATGGACATGCGCTACATCACGCTAACGAAGTTTCGTAACACGGACGCATATATACAGCTTTCAACTTTCATCCTCCGGACTTCGGTCTCCAGGCATAACATCCGCCTGGTGAGAGATCTCTCTATTGACCTACCTCCATAAGTATGCACTATGAAGTTGAAATATCTACCCCTTTCGAGCATAGACTTCGGACTGTCAGTTCCCTCTTTAATGGTCAATTAAGTTTAATACTGTTTGTATAGTCGTCCAAGAAATTGCCTGACCGCTTTTCTACCTTATTACAAAAAGATAAGGTTCAAAAGTGGGCAAGCAATTTCTTGGTCGACTATACGAGAAGCGATGAGATCCCTAAGCCAGTACGTCTAGCTTAGAGGCCTGTAATGGATCCGAAACTATCTTGGGGTCCCTTCAGACCAGATCACCCGCAGTCATACCTTCCGCTTCCTTGTAAGACAATAGAGCAGCAGGACCAGTAGCCCTTAAGTGGCAGTGGTCCGCAGGAGGGTCACACAATTTATGTAACTACTAATAAATGGAGATATTGAAAGCTATGGGTCAAGAAATATAATCTATTTTTTTTACTTAAAATTTTGATTGAAGTTTATTACCCGAAACAAGACTTATGATTTTCAAACCTTATGGTCCCTGTTGACAACAGAACAATCAGCTTGGTCCTTAATCGTATAAGGGTAGGGGACCACCGCGACGGAGCATACTCACGTTGTGCTCGAACTTGTCGGTGTGGTGCGGCGAATGCATCGAAGTGCTAGAGTCTACCGTGACCTTTCTGCCGGGAGAGGACGCCACTGTAGTGGGGCGGCGTTTCTCACGACCCTGCAGACAACAAACAAGATAGAGGTCCATTATTTCGAGTGAATAATAGTACATTACACCCCAAGGGTGTTGAAATAAAGAATGTTTGGTTTGTTGGTGAAAAACAGGTAAATACTCACCGGATTAACTAACTCGGCGCTTAATCCTAAATACTGATGCAGTGCTGTAAACGTGACCCTCTGCAGCCGGACCATGATGATCTAAACAGACAATAGTTCATTGTTATAAGTTATAAGCTAAGCAACTTTCCAAATTGTGGATTGGGAGCAAAATGATACGAGGCAACTCTAGTGAAAATCGATTCCGGACAAAGTGGAAATTATTTTCCTACCGTGTAAAAATAAAAAATACATATTTAAAGTCACAACGAGGTTTCATTAATAAACCTTCGTCATCTTGATATGCACGATATTATTATTAAAGATTATTTATTGTACAAAAAACATAAATTACAAAAAGAGACGGTGAGGAAGAGGTTGGTGGTTATAACTAACCATTTGATGTTACACTTGCTAGTTTGCCTTCCTGTTTTATAAAAAAAAACCGGATCTACAAACCTGTATAACCCGGACGAAGATATCCGGGTATTCGTGGAACACCTCTTGGAAGGCACGCATCGGCAGCTTGATAACCTGAGAATCTTCTAGAGCCTTCGCGTTCACAGTCTTGTACGGTTGGGAGTGACCCTAAAAACAAGAAGCCTTGAAAACATGACCAAGTTGAATGTTAAAGTAAGCAACTAAAGCTGCTTGTGTTTTGGGTATGAACTAGACAACGGATATACATACTTATAAATATAGATAAATATATATAACATCCAAGACACGGGTACAAACATTCGTATTCATCATACAAACATTTGCCCCACCCGGGAATCGAACCTGGAACCTCAAGCTGTCGTCAACCTGAACGGCAAAAACCAGTATAAGTGTTGTGTTACCGTGAGGACATCAGTGAAGCTGAGGAGTGACGTCACGCTCTCTCCCGCTCGGACCACCTTGAGGGAGAGACTGCTGCCGTCCTGGTTGGTGATGTAGACGTTGACGCGACCGTTTTGTACCACGTACACGTTCTCGTCGGTGTCGCCTGTAAACACGTACATACAGTTTTTTTTATCGATATAAGAAGACAATAGATCTGCTTACTTGTTCGGATTGTTACAAGCCTAGCGTCACCACTTTGCGACGGGGTGGAGCAGGTGAAGAGGGGCTTTCAATATTTAGCCATTGGTTCAACTTTGAATCTTATCGTAAGTGAATAAAGTGCTTCTAAGTTTTCTAACTAGCAGCGACACAGGCGTCGGATAGCAGAACTAAAAATATGACGCCAATGTAAAACGTACAAAACGCAGAGCTATTTACTTGACAATTGGCACAGACAGTTTTATTCAGGCTATCCAACATAGTCTACCAAATAGACTATTGTCGGCTACTCTGCCACTGTGTTGTACACATTTCTATAGTTTTTCATTTCGATGGTTTTTTTTTTTACATGTGTAGCGACTCCAGCGCCATCTAGTGTTGAGTAGAGGAAACTAACTGACATGCGCTACATCACGCTAACGAAGTTTCGTAGCACGGACGCATAAATACAACTTCCAACTTTCGTCCTTCGGACTTCGGTCCCCAGGCATAACACCCGCCTGGTGAGAGATCTCGCTTATGTGACCTACCTCCACACATGTATATAAAATAGGGAGGCAAACAAGCAAATGGGTCACCTGATGGTAAGTGATCACCACCGCCTATAGACACCCGCAACACCAAAGTGGTTGCAAACGCGATGCCAACCCAGAGGACTAAGAGGAATAGCTCTTGTGCCAGTAATTGCACCGGCTGTCTTGCCCTCCACGACGGAACACAACAGTGCAACCGCTGCTGCTCAGCGGCTGGATTAGCGAGCAAGATGGTGGTAGCTATCCGGACGGACCTTGCACAAGGCCCTTCCACCCGCAAAAGTATACAAACGCCAAAGGTAGTGGCACGCGAGATTTTAGGTTAGATGTTGTTAATTGTTTAATGCTTTTTATGTAATTTCGACGATCTCAATATAAAAACGTGTAATATGATATTAAATATATGCAATTTAAAATGTATTAAAATTGTAATGACAACACAAAGAAAAATTAGGGCAATGGCAGGACTTGAACCTGCAACATCAGCATTCCGTGCCTTGCGTTTGCCAGTTTCGCCACACTGCCTCTGCCATACCCTGCGAATTTTTCAATGTGCTTCGTCTTACGGTCATTACATTATTGATTTTAAGGGGTCAACTACCCTCGGTGTCATCTATATGAAACTTTTTACAAGTTATCATATTCAACTGGGTACCTTTACAGCTACCGACAGCTGACGAGAGATGGCGCCGTTTTTGTTATTAAATTTTTGTAACCGAAATTTCTTTCGATTTTTTTTTTAAATGTTTTTACATTCAAATTATTAAATTAAAATTGTAATGACAACACAAACAAAAATTAGGGCAATGGCAGGACTTTTTCTTTGTGTTGTCATTACAATTTTAATTTAATAATTTGAATGTAAAAACATTTAAAAAAAAAATCGAAAGAAATTTCGGTTACAAAAATTTAATTTATAATGTAATTTTATATTGACTTAATAAATAAACTAAACTATACACATGATGATCCGATGACCTCAAACAGGTGGCAGGAAGGCGCTGGTTGCATGCCGCTTCCAACCGGTCACTTTGGAAATCCGTGGAGGAGGTCTATCTTCAGCAGTGGACTTCTTATGGCTGAGATGATGATGATGATGGTGAAACACTGACCGACTTTGAAGAGGAACGCGCCGGCCGGCAGGTTAAGGATCTCGGTGTGCTTGCACAGCATGAGGAAAACCGGCTTCTCGAAGTGGCCGAAGACTCGGATGCTGTGCAGCATGTACAGAGCGTCAGGAGGCACGCGGTCATCGCTGGTCAGGTCCTCCTCTAGGTACTCCGCTGGAGGTTCCAAGACCTAGAAAACGCAATACGGTATTGTAATGACTGCTTTTGCCTCTAAATTTGATAGAGTTGGTTAAAAGAAAAAAAACTGTGTTTTTACTTTTCTTCTACGATCATTATTTATCGAAATATTACGAGTAATAAAATGACAACGGGAAAACGCTCTATCTCGAGTTCGAGACGGCACAAGCGTGATTTGTTTGGTGCCTACACTAAATCGCGTTTATTGAAATACTGTAAGCTTTTAACTAAAAACTCACATGCTAAAATTTTCCACAGTTTTAATCTGGATTCAAATGAGCATATTTCGAAAGAAAAAAAAAGGACTTTTTTCATTGACATCTTTGTAACTTTATATCGCTAAACCTTAAAATGTCAGGATTTTTACCCACGCACTGTAGGTACGCTCCATCGCCTTGCCTATGACATAGGCAAATCGCAGTAGGCTGTCGGCTCGCCGCGCGCCCGCTCGATCGCTACCTCTGTGTCAATGTAATTGAAAACGAATGCCGCGCAACCCTATACGCGTTCCTTTTGACTCGCCCCGCCGGCTAATGTATGAAGTAATACAAACTAATGCGCATGTTAATATAGTTGGAATTCGTTTAATCGCGGTCGTATAGGCGAAGTGTCTGTACGTTGAGTACTATTATTTATTCTGTGCCCTAGGTATTATGCCCGCCTTTGACTGCGTGCGGAACGGGTTCCGTACGGAGTCCGTTTAACTCGCAAAGGCGAACTGCATAGCAGCGCTTCCACTGAATAAGAGTGAGCTTCTATGAAGTTCGCCATTGCGAGTGGAAGGAGGTATCCTCACCTTGAGCTGTTCAGGCGCGGACTCCTTCTTGAGCTGCAGCAGTTTCCTCGCGAAGCGCATGACGGCGCGCCGCTTGCGCCCCTGGCCCGAGTTCGAGATCGATTTCACTTTGCGCAGCATCCGCCGCCCGTAGAACAGCATCTTGTCTCGCTTGCGGAAACGTTTCGCCGGCTCCCCCAGGGCTGTTGGAGCGCCGTTCAGCATTTCTAACAAAAAAGTTTTTTTTTTAATTCTGTTCGTTTCGTCATTGATTTAGGCGTTACTCTTGCCTACTCGTGACTCGTGACCACGGCCGTTGAAACATGGCCGAAACGTCGAGGTAAATTAACAAAGTTTTTATTGCGTTCAAGTTCCGTTAACGTTATAAATATGATACGCATTAAAATGCACTTATTTAAAATTTCGGTTGCTTCATTATCATCAATCAAAACGTAACGAAGCTTCATAAGTATATTTTTAATTTCTTAATAATGTAATTTCTTAGTAATTAATGGTGCCTGAAAAGGTTTTAATTGGAATAAATTGTTTCCTTTTTTTCCTTTAAGTGAAGAATGTACCGCGACTAGGTCAGTGTAAAGAATTGTAACTTTTGTATTTGGCTTGGCATTGTAAATATTTTCCCAGTTTCCACTTTACGTTATTAGTTGCAAACGGAAAACCACATTCTTGTGGTTTCTTACCCAAAGTGTGTCAGAGGGCAACAGGGCGGAGGGCTTCATTTACGTGTCTAACCTTAAAAGGGGTGATAGACAGACGGACAAGTTCGCGTAGCTATGACTCGACGACCTTTATCATCCGTATGTCGGCCTAAGTCACGAACAACGCGAGTAAATTATTGTAATCGAAATTATTTATTTCTAATTTTTTTTTCGATTTTTTTTTGTGTTTGTTTTACATTCAAATTAAATTTAAAATGCTATATAATTAATGACAACACAAAGAAAAATTAGGGTAATGGCAGGATTCGAACCCGCAACATTAGAAATTGCATGTAAAAAAAATACAAAAAGAAAAATCGAAAAAAAAAATCTAAATAAATAGTTTCGATTACAATAATTTAATAACAAATGGCGTCATCTCGCGTCAGCTAACGGGCATTCAAAAATGACCAAGTTGAATGAGATAACTTGATTAAGTTTCTCATAGATGACACCGAGGGTAGTTTACCCAAAGAAAAAATATCAATGATGTAATGTCCGTAAAGACGAAACACATTGAAAAATTCGCAGGGTATGGCAGCGGTAATGTGGCGGAAACTGGAATACGCAAGGCACGGAATGCTGATGTTGCAGGTTCGAATCCTGCCATTACACAAATTTTTCTTTGTGTTGTCATTCATTATATAGCATTTTAAATTTAATTTGAACGCGAGTAATTTTGAATGAAAAAAGGTCATCGGGCTGTAAGTAGATCAACAAAAGGGAATAATTTTGGGTGATGAAAGGCCATCGAGCCACAAATACGTGAACAACGCGAGTAATTTTGAGTGACAAAAGGTCGTCGATTCATAGGTACGCGAACAACGCGATAAATTTTGGGTGATAAAAGGTCGTCGATTCATAAGTACGTGAACAACGCGAGTAATTTTGAGTGATAAAAGGTCGTCGATTCATAAGCACGTGAACAACGCGAGTAATTTTGAGTGATAAATGGTCGTCGATTCATAGGTACGCGTACAACGCGATTAATTTTGGGTGATAAAAGGTCGTCGATTCATAAGTACGTGAACAACGCGAGTAATTTTGGGTAATAAAAGGTCGTCGATTCATAAGTACGTGAACAACGCGAGTAATTTTGAGTGATAAAAGGTCGTCGATTCATAAGTACGTGAACAACGCGAGTAATTTTGAGTGATAAAAGGTCGTCGATTCATAAGTACGTGAACAACGCGAGTAATTTTGAGTGCTAAAAGGTCGTCGATTCATAAGTACGTGAACAACGCGAGTAATTTTGAGTGCTAAAAGGTCGTCGATTCATAAGTACGTGAACAACGCGAGTAATTTTGAGTGATAAAAGGTCGTCGATTCATAAGTACGTGAACAACGCGAGTAATTTTGAGTGCTAAAAGGTCGTCGATTCATAAGTACGTGAACAACGCGAGTAATTTTGAGTGCTAAAAGGTCGTCGATTCATAAGTACGTGAACAACGCGAGTAATTTTGAGTGCTAAAAGGTCGTCGATTCATAAGTACGTGAACAACGCGAGTAATTTTGAGTGCTAAAAGGTCGTCGATTCATAAGTACGTGAACAACGCGAGTAATTTTGAGTGCTAAAAGGTCGTCGATTCATAAGTACGTGAACAACGCGAGTAATTTTGAGTGATAAAAGGTCGTCGATTCATAAGTACGTGAACAACGCGAGTAATTTTGAGTGCTAAAAGGTCGTCGATTCATAAGTACGTGAACAACGCGAGTAATTTTGAGTGCTAAAAGGTCGTCGATTCATAAGTACGTGAACAACGCGAGTAATTTTGAGTGCTAAAAGGTCGTCGATTCATAAGTACGTGAACAACGCGAGTAATTTTGAGTGCTAAAAGGTCGTCGATTCATAAGTACGTGAACAACGCGAGTAATTTTGAGTGCTAAAAGGTCGTCGATTCATAAGTACGTGAACAACGCGAGTAATTTTGAGTGCTAAAAGGTCGTCGATTCATAAGTACGTGAACAACGCGAGTAATTTTGAGTGCTAAAAGGTCGTCGATTCATAAGTACGTGAACAACGCGAGTAATTTTGAGTGCTAAAAGGTCGTCGATTCATAAGTACGTGAACAACGCGAGTAATTTTGAGTGCTAAAAGGTCGTCGATTCATAAGTACGTGAACAACGCGAGTAATTTTGAGTGCTAAAAGGTCGTCGATTCATAAGTACGTGAACAACGCGAGTAATTTTGAGTGCTAAAAGGTCGTCGATTCATAAGTACGTGAACAACGCGAGTAATTTTGAGTGCTAAAAGGTCGTCGATTCATAAGTACGTGAACAACGCGAGTAATTTTGAGTGATAAAAGGTCGTCGATTCATAAGTACGCGAACAACGCGATTAATTTTGGTTGATAAAAGGTCATCGCGCCATAAGTGAATCAACAAAGCGAGCAGTTTTGTGATAATGTAACAAAAACAATCTAAACAATCTTATTTACTATAACATGAATTGCTTGTAAGTTACATTGTGTTTTCATGCGATGGCCAAGTCAATCTATTTTATTTAAACATAAAAGATTTTTAATATTAATGTGGTCACTACAAGATGTTGTTAGATCAGCTAATTACGTAATAACTTAAGACAGAAGATCCCTTAATTAGGGACTGAATAAGCCAACCGACTTGGTATAACATGGATCTCACAACTTTTTACGGTAGAGAACTTAGTTGCGAGACTTAGTTTTTTTTACAAGTTTTGTTTTTGATGGCATATTGTTTACAAGCCACCACGGCGTAATTAGGCATTTTCCTTATTTTTCAAAAGACGATCTTTTACGGCTATATTTAGCAAAATTTAAACGTAATACTTAATTCTGCGAAGTGCTTATAAACCTGTCCATTTCATCAATAAAAAAATTGTATTAGAAACTTGATGCTATCACGAAGCTGCGAAGGTCGTGTTTCCGAAAAACAAGATTACCTTATAAAAATATCCTCAACACAAAACAGATAGGACGCTGGCGGGCATTTCAGTATTCGATTTTCTCATGTTTCATATCGATAAGTATTAATAATCATAATGAACAGTAATAAAAGTCATTTCTTCAGACTTTTATCCATTCTGTTAGTAAAATTCTATAAACAGCTATTGCCTAATGTTGGTAAGTTAATTAATTATCACGAAACAAATTAAATACGAAGACAAAAACGCACTAGAGAGTTTCTTCTTTATGGCCTGGTTGCAGAGACCTTTAAGCCACGTCTTAAATTCAGATTTTTCACATTTGGTTTACACGTAACTTCCTTTAAAAAAATTCTACTGTGAACTTCTACAACGGTCTATATGTATTTACATCTTTGAGCAATTGATTAAGCGGCGGCGGGCGGGAAGAAAAGTTATCGTAATTCTGAAACACTTCACTGAGTTCACTTGCCAGCACCAATCCGTCGATGAGGAACTTTTGACAGCTACTGGAGAATGAAAAAAGTGCCAGTGCTTCATCTTATAAAAGACCAGTCAAGCGTTTTAATGTTGCCAACATAATGGATTTTCCAAAGTTTTAACCCCCTATTTAGTGGAGAAAATCAATTTGATTCAGTAAAGAGGAGTGTGACCCCAGCCATAAAAAGCGCTCCCCATACAAACGGCGACAACGTTTTCCACCCTCTAAACCTTAATCTATGAAAATATTTTTTTTTAATGTTGTCATGATGCCTTAGAATTAGGTTTGTACGTTTTGATTTTTTAAATATTCTTTATAGATTTGACAATATTTGCATTTCAGGAGTTTCAAACAAAACAAAAAAGCGTCAATATTTTTGAAACTATTAATAATATTTTAAAAATCAAAACATAGAAACCTAGTTCTAGGGCATAATGACAACATATAAAAAAATCATGGCTATAGGTTAAGGTTTCGAGGGTGGAAAACGTTATCGCCGTTTGTATGGAGAGCGGTGGTTCACACTCCTCTTAATAAACGTTTAATCAAACTAACAGCTGAGAAAATTTAAATTTAGAAAGAGACCATAATTTTTTTAAATTAAGTATTACATTTCAAATATACTCAAGTTATCTTTAAGTGCCATATTATTTAAGATACGCTGCGGTTTAACGTTCGTCGGTAAATGCTGCAACAAATTAGTTTTTCTAGCGTTAGGCTCGAGGTAAGAATAATGGCTTCTAAATCATTAGAAAACCATTTTATCTTCTGTAATACGTGGTAATATCCATAAAAGTGTTTAGCGAAAATTTTTGAGATTTCTGTGGCCCGTATCACGAAGCTACAAGTTACAATTTTACAAGTCTAAACCGGCAACATTGGTCATTATGCCCATTGCCATTGGTCATTCGTGCCAATGTTGCCGGTTTAGACTTGTAAAATTGTAACTTGTAGCTTAGTGAAACGGGCCACTGGTGGTTCTAGAAGTTGAATTTGGAGGGTATTTAGTTTAACAGCTGGCAACACTGTTCGCCTACCACCGCCAGTAGCCCGTTAGCGTTGCGTTGCTGTTGTTGTATTAAAGTTTAGGTCAAGATAAAAGATTTGCTTCGGTCCATTTATCGCAAAGAAGGGATATATCCGCACTACTGGTGCAACGCCCAAGACGGATATATCCATCAGTGCGTACAGCACAAAAGAGATTTACATTAGCATTACTTATATGTAGCTATTTTTTTATGGTATTGTATCAGGGGGCTTCCACTCCGCACTGTAGGTACGCTCGGTCGCCTTCACAGTAGGCAAATCGCAGTAGGTTGTCGGCTTGCCGCGCGCCCGCTTGCTCGCTCTCGCTATGTCAGTGTAATTGAAAACTAATGCAGCGCAACCCTAACGTGTCGCCAGGGGTTGCGGGGGTAGGGCGAACGCGGGCGGCGCGTTCCTTTTGACGCGCGCCGCCTGGCGAATGTGTGTGTAGTAATATGAACTTTTTGATTTCGTTTAACCGCGGTCGCAAAAGATAGAGGAATGGGTGGAAAGGTTATGTACGTTAGTACTATTATTTATACTGTGATAGTATTTGGTTCAGTTGGTTAATTTGCTTCAGCGCTAGAGGTCTTTTTATTTAATAATGGTTTTTTTCTAATACCTTTCGATCGCCATCGCTTGTAGTAATAGAAGAACACGACCAACAGTGAAACCAGGACGCAGCCGCAGAACGTCCACATCAACTGAAATTAAAAAAAGAAACATAAATAAAGGTCCAGCCTTGCTTTTTGGTCTACTGGATATATAACTGGAATAATATACTACTGCCGTTGATGCCAAAAAAAATTTTTGTCCATTTTTTTTTACTGATAAAAAGAAAAATTCAGGAGGTTCTCAAGCCACCCCGTTTTTTCTTATTCATATACGATCACGCATAACTTTTTATTTTATTTATTCTTGCCAATCGATGATAATGCTATCAAAATGCGGTTAAAGCGCTTACATGCTCCCATAAAGAGCATGCACCTGCCATAGTTATGCAGCGATGACTCATTGGAACAAGGTTCTAAAACAGCGCAGCATTTATATTGGTTAGCTGTACAGGTAATAAAAGTACTTGATGTGTATTAGGTTTAAACTTGATAGGCAAGGAAGGTCGACGGAGCCCCGCCTCACAGGGCTCTCATTTTTCGCTCTGACGCACGAAAGGTAACTAACGAACCTAGTCTAACGTCCTACGTTCACAATTTGACGGTTTGACCTGGATAGATTATAAAACGTCAAAAATTAATCCTACTAATATAATAAACGCGAAAGTTTGTAAGTATGGATGGATGTTTGTTACTCTTTCACGTAAAAACTATTGAATGGATTTGGATGAAATTTGGCACACACATAGTTTATAACCTGGATTAACACATACTGGACACCTTTTATCCCGTAAAAATGCATAGTTCCCACGGGATAGCGATAAGTGAGTTATACGCCGCCATGACGTCATGGGCAGCAAAGCAACTAATTCTCATTAATTTGTCCAGGAAATATTGCAGATTGCATGTTGGGTGCACGTTTGCTTGATTCAATTAAACAAGTCTACGCGGGCAAAAGCTAGTACGTCATATTGTAAGCAGCATGTTTACAGTACACAATTTATCCACAGTTCACAATCTCGAGGTATAGATTATAAACTAACGGTGTTCACAAACAAAGAGTAACAAATACAATACAAGTTGTATGACGCTTGTATAAAACACGCAGAAATACAGCTGAGGTGGGATAAAAATAAACTACCCACTAGTTTAAGTTTGTAGTTTCATTATAGCGAATTCGCAATCCGATTAGATAGTGATCAAACAGGTTTCCTAATTTACATACTTCCAATGGACCTATCCATTTAAGAGTGTGAACCCAGCCCCAAATAGCGCTCCCCATACAAACGGCGATAACGTTTTCCACCCTCTAACCCTAAAACTATGGCAATGATTTTTTGGTATGTTGTCATTATGCCGTAGAACTAGGTTTGTATGTTTTAATTTTTTTTAAATTCTTAATAGATTTGGCAATATTTGCATTTTAGGAATTTCATACAAAACAAAAAAGCGTTGATATTTTTAAAACTATAACGATTATTTAATAAATCAAAACATACAAACCTGGTTCTAAGGCATACTCCCAACATACAAAAAAAATCATGGCTATAGGTTAATGTTTAGAGGGTGGAAAACGTTATCGCCGTTTGTATGGAGAGCGCTGGGTTCACACTCCTCTTAAAGGGTTATAATGAAAATTCAGTTTTAGATTTAGCCATGTGTTATAATTTACTATCGGGGAAACCACCAGCGCAAAACAGTTGACAATAAACAGTACCTATATCTCCAAAACTGAACATATCTAAGTATTTAATTTGTGTAAGTATTCAAATATGGAGCAAATGGCGTTATGTGGTCTCTGCCTACCCCAAAGGGAAACAGGCGTGAGCTGATAATAAAAAAGTATTAAATCTAACCTTTCCCTTTTTGTCATCGTTGAAAATTACACCCTGTGATTGACCGCTATAGTAACACGCTAGCGTTTATCGCATACATAAAAGCATCTGTCCCTCTCACACACGCGTACTGGTTAGAAAGGGATACGTGCTTACGTCAGCGATAAAAGCTTGTGCTCAGACCTCAGGTAGAGGGTGCTTGAAAACTGTGTCAACAACGCTCTTCCTGCTTTGAAGACTAACCACGTATATTACGTTCATATTAAGTCGTGTCTTGATCCATTGGTGTAGTCAGCGTCAAATATACCAGAGCGGGCAAGGTGTCAAAAATATCGATAAAATATCGATCGAAAGAACTCGACTCTATTGTCAAATACGCTCGGACGTGTTCAGATACTAAATAGATTCAGGCGTTACTTTGCGGAGGTCCCATATCAACAAACTGGAACAAATTACCTTGCTACTCCGCGAAACCAAAACTCCGCTGGTTTCGCGGAGTATCAAGGTAATTTGTTCCAGTTAGGTGTTCAGATACTTTTGACCACCTTGTCCGCTCTGGTATATTTGACGCTGACTGTACAATGCACCTAAGCAATATATTTATTGATATCCTGGTTCTACAAGTATACTTAGATTCGAGACCAATTTGAATCTAAACCACGTTAGTGCAAGAAATCTTCACCCTCAAAAGGTTAAACTCAAGTGTAAGATTTTTTTGACATGAAAGCTTGTGCGGCCGCCTGACGACGCTAAACGTGTTAGTGTAAGACGATAAAACAAAGGCATTATGGCATCGTAAACCTTAAGATTATATGTATTGACTAAACAAAGCATGAACTTACGCGTATCTACGTTTAGCTGATACCCTATCTTACTGGTGTTGTCAAAATTACAGCCAAATAATCGTATAGTCAACCAAGAAATTCCTCGATCAGTTTTCGACCGTATTTCAAAGGTGTAGAGTTCAAAAGTGCTCAAGCAATTACTTGGTCGACTATACATGTGCGTTTTCGGCATCTTAACGTTCAAAGTCAAAGTCAAAATATCTTTCAGATTAGGCTTACACAGGGAATACTTACGAATGTCAGAAAGTTTACCACCGGTTCAAAAAACATCGGATGAGATCCTTGTAGGACCTTGGTCCTACCATCCGCAAAAAAATCAAAAGTACAATTATTTCAATTGACAGAGGGTTGCGAAAGGGTATTTAACACAATAGGTGTGAGAAATACCTAGTGAACTGTAAATAATAATAGGTGGAAACTGAGAAAAATACTAATTTAATGAATTAAAACTTTACATGAATCTACGGGTGAACCTCGTGGCAGCAGCCTCAGCGGAAGGCGGACGGCTGACTCCAGATACTCTTCAAGCTGGGCTGCTGTCACGAAGTTTCACGGCCAGTTGCAAATACGCACATACAAAAAAAGGCCTGCTTGTCCTTCACGGTAGGTATACACTATCTGGAGCCAAGGATTACCAATATTCTTATATATTATTAGTGAATGCGTCATGGGTTTGGGTGAGAGAGAGATGCTATCTTTCTTCCCCATCTATACATATAAAATTCAAAGTCCTGACTGACTGACTGAGATATCAACGCACAGCTCAAAGCGCTGGAGCTAGAGAGTAGAAACTTTGTACATAGATACCTTATATAGTATAGGCATCTACTAAGAAAGGAATTTTGGAAATTCCACCCCTAATGGAGTAAAATAGGGGATGAAAGTTTGTATGAAAGTCCGTCAGTTTTGAACTTGGGATGAAGATGTTATTTGTTTCCTGTAGGGCGCGCGGACGAAGCCGCGAGCACAAGCTAGTCATACATACATCAACATGGTGGTAACTAGAACTCGTCGCACGCTGAGTCATCTGCTCTCCATGGAAGTACATAAAATTATTATGAATACCAATCTTCTTGGCCTGAATAACAAAGTAGGTTTCGTTCTATATTACTCATAACTTTGCGGCTTAATACATGCCTGAAAGAATTTTCCTTGGCCCAAGGTTTTTAACCAACTTCAAAACAGGAAAAGGTTCTGGATTCTACTGTTTTTGTATAAGATACGCGATTTCACCGCCAATTGGCTATGGATGAACTCCAGCAAAGTGCTTGGATATTTTTTCATTACAAAGCAATAAGCTTCCTTAGTAACCCCAAATAACATCAGATTGTTTGGTTGCCTCATTTAATTATAAAAAATAAAAACATTTTCTGAAAGCTGGGCTGGTGTAAATACTGACTACCCTTAGTCCAACACATATTTAAAAAAAACTATGACATTTGCCCTAGAAGTTTAAATGTCTGGAGATTGCACGATGAACTCGTATTGAAGACGAGTTCATTCGCCTTTGCTTATGTTTTTTATCTCTCTCTGACTTCGTAGTTAGTTGCTATATTCAGAAAGCAATATCCCTGAAATTGAATTAAATATGTGAGACTATTCAGTGGTAATGATATTTTGTTGCGAATTTATTTATAGTAATTTTACAATTCCTTTGTGAATAAACTCGTCTTCAATATAAAGTTCAGCGTGCAATCTCCAGACATTTAAACTTCTAGGGCAAATGTCATAGTTTTTTTTTTATATGTGTTGGACTAAGGGTAGTCAGTATTTACACCAGCCCAGCTTTCAGAAAATGTTTTTATTTTTTATAATTAAATGAGGCAACCAAAAAATCTGATATTATTTGGGGTTACTAAGAAGCTTATTGCTTTGTAATGAAAAAATATCCAAGCACTTTGCTGCAGTTCATCCATAGCCAATTGGGAGCCGATTTAAATAATTCTTTATTTAATTGCAATGGAGGAAATATTCCAACTTTAAGAGTGGAAAATTCGGGCATGACGTCGTCTACAAAAAAATCAGAGGCTCATCAGAAGCTTCTATGAAGACGGTTATTAATTTGAAAGTTATTTTTTATTCTTACACGGTCAGCAAAAACAAAAGCAACTCGATTCGTTGCTGGATCAAAATCACAATCAGACCGAAAATCTCTTTCTATTAAAAGGAGTTGAAAAGAGACTTCCGCTTGTATTACAAGTTAGGTACGTTATCATGCAACACAGGCCAGGCTCGGAAATGCCTTTCCTGTGGACGCGCAATTTAGTATCTACAGTCTAATATTTTTTGGTCATGTTCACTTCCGCGTTAGGCTGCGTTTCCACCAGAGATGTGCGAGGATGCGTAGCGAGGGATGTGTTTGTAAGAACCAATAGAATCGCTTCATTTACTTTGCCTCGGTCAGCACAGCTCTGGTGGAAACGGCACATTGGTTCTTTTTCTTTACAAACACATCCCTCGCTACGCATCCTCGCACATCTCTGGTGGAAACGCAGCCTTACGGTGCCTGGGGTATTGGCTCAAAGATAACATAAATAGTGTGCGCAGTCAAAGTTATATATATATGACATAACTGGCAAGTTGCTCAAACACACCTAAAAGCAACGCTATTGCCAAATGCGTTCGGTCGTGTTCAGGTATTTTTGAACACTTCGCCCGCTCCGATATGTTATGGCGACTGTTACATTCTGAGCAAAACGGATTTTTTATAACGTAAATTTAAATTTCAGTAAAGCAAAAAACTTACATGTTTTTAGATATTTTTCGAATTCAATAAGAAAAACTCTTGAAGGTCGGATACTTAAACAAGTATTTGTTAACAGTCGTTTAAGTTTGTTTACTCGATCGTCAGGGACTGTTTTTTTTTTTACTATTATTACTGCAACCACTAACTAACCATTTGGCTAATGACGCAAAGGTGTTATACAAAGTTCGTCAATAACTATAAGTGTGCTATACAAAGTCTACTAATAACCAAAAAAACATTACTAACAAAATGATACAAAAGTCAAACCTATTGCCAAGAAGACATTAATTTCTCGGGCGTATTAAAAAATCAATTAATATACTCGTATGTTAGACAGGGATGTTTGGAAATGATACCGACTTTCATTGGCAATCCCTGGCTACAAATAGTGTACATCTACTGTGTTAAATTGCTAAAATCTATATAAATAAAAATGAATTGTTGTTCGTTAGTCTGATTAAAACTCGAGAACGGCTGGGCCGATTGAGCTGATTTTGGTTTTAAAATGTTTGTCGTAGTCCAGGGTAGGTCTAAACGGTGAGCAAATATGCCTCCAATAATTAGGCGGTACGAAGTTCGCCGGGTCAGCTAGTTTTAAATATATACCATGAAAAATTACATTGTTATTATGATTTATTTAAAAAATTACACCTCATCGAGTTTCTCGCCGGCATGTTCTCATCAGAGGTTTTTTCCTTAATTATAAATTATTATTAATATTTCTACATCTCAAATATCTAACACAATTGTGCGTAACCCCTTTTTTTCAATAATATCATGTCACTACTACTTTTCTAAAAGATTCCATGAAGTTTCTAGAATATTCCAGATGTTTTCCAATCCACACTCTTACTATCAGTTAGAATATCATATAAGTAAATCAGTATTTTACATCAATTTATTGTGTAAAAATGTATTTTCCTATACAACAAAATAAGCGTGAAACGTGATATCAAGACAATAATCGTGGTATAATGTATTTTTCGCGGCTTCTACCTTCTAATACAGTCAAGGAATTTAATTCCCTACCCATTTCGTTGAAATGTCGTCTGACATTCGCAATGCATTAAGGTCGATGTGTCAAACTAACGTCTTGCTCTATAGCTCTTATGGTGACAGTTTGCTATATGCTATTGAACCTTAGGTGGGTTGGAAATTTAATTCCTTGACTGTACCTTTGTATTACAACATAGAAAGGCAAACAAGCAAGTGGGTTAACTGGTGGTACGTGAACACCACCTATAGACACCCGCAACACCAAGACTGCATTACTCTTGGGCCAGTAAATTCACCGGCTGTCTTGCTCTTCATGCCGGAACACAAAAGTATAAACACTGCTGCTTAGCGGCTGGATTACCGAGCAGGATGTTGGTAGCCCCGCACTTTAAAATGTACTTAACTCACAGGTGCGATTTTCTAAAGAAAACCACATGTATTGTATTGTCATGAATTCAATTAAGAAAAGTATTTTCGAAATCAGTTCAATAAATAAATTAAAAAAAAAACAGTCGAATTGGGAACCTCCTCCTTTATTGAAGTCGGTTAAAAAAATCCAAATGGCAATGAAAACCGTATACGAAGCCGTTGCGTGATTCAGACGGAGTAAGCGACCGAAGACATACGGACAGACGGGAACAGATAGCTACTTTTTTAAATTAAATAAATAAATAAATAAATATCTTGGGACAATTTACACCAATTGACCTAGTCCCAAACTAAGCAAAGCTTGTACTATGGGTACTAGACAACGGATATACATACTTATATATAGATAAATACATACTTAAATACAAATAACATCCATGACTCAGGTACAAACATTCGTGATCGTCACACAAATATTTGCCCATACCAGGATTTGAACCCGGGACCTCTTGCACAGTAAGCAGACACATGTGCCACTGTGCCATATAGGTCGTCAAAAATTCTGTAAAGGCAAAGACGTAGACTACTTTGCTGTCTTTTTATTGGTACTGTTATTTATTGTGCCACTGGAGGGCGCGTGCCTTTTCTCACAAAGAGGGGCTTACTACCCACGCGGAGTTAGTGCTGATCGGGCCCTTCAGTAAAAACATTAAATTTCTTCCCATGAAATACCTATTTATAACTAGCGGCTCGCCTAAGCTTCGCTCGGATATACTTATGATCTCAAGTTGCTCAACGTGCTATGGAAAGGGCTATGCTTGGAATTTCTCTAAAAGATCGAATTCGTAACTAAGTGATCCGACAGAGAACCAAAGTTATCGACATAGCCCACCGCATTAGCACGCTGAAGTGGCAACGGGCCGGCCATATAACCCGAAGAACCGATAACCATTGGGGTAGACGAGTTCTTGAGTGGAGACCACGGATCGGCAAACGTAGCGTGGGACGTTCTCAGACTCGGTGGAGCGATGATCTTCGCAAGGCGGCTGGCAAGAGCTGGATGAGAGTGGCCGAGGATCGTGCTCAGTGGCGTGCCATGGGAGAGGCCTATGTCCAGTAGTGGATGAACATAGGCTGATGAGGATGATGATGTACTTAAAACTTTCTCTAAAAAAATCTCTGAATGAAAACCGTACCAAAATCCGTTGCGTGGTTCAGAAGGAGAGCGACCGAACATAGACAATAAGGATTTAGGACAGACAGGAAAGGATAGCGACTTTACTTTATAGTTTATACTATGTAAGAAAGATAAAAAAATTAAACGTTCAAATAGGTACTTGAAATTTGCGGAAAAGTCTTGGTTGAAACGGCTGGATAGATTCGGCTATTTTTCAATGGTACCGACCTCGTACGCTTGTACGGGCCAGGTTAGAATTCCGGAATTGGCCATATTAAAAATACCGGAATTGCGTCCCCTAGTTCGGGCGTCGCGTGAGGTGCGGTGCGAGGAAGCGGGGGGGAGGTAACAGCAAACTTGTACCGAACGGGTAGTGCCTTCTGACACACACGTTCAGGACTTCTAGTACAAGTACATTTCAAGTTTAATAGTTTTTTGTATCACAGGACCTCTACCTCGATTTAATTGGCATGTTCTCTCTTATCAGTAACATCATTATTTCGATATCTAATAGGCAATGTTTCCTATTCGCTGATAATGATCTAGAAACGTGTTGTTCAGCCGACTTCCTATAGATAACAAGTTATTATCATTGTTCTGTGTGACGTCACGACCAAATTTTACGCGTAAAACTGTAATAAACATCACACTCGCGCCTAGGTACAATCCTATACTATTATACGACAATTTTTATTAAAAATTGCGGAACTTTTAAAATGAAAATTCTATGTGACCATTCGACCTTGCTGAGAACTTTGCATTACGTATCAACTTTCTGCAATTACGGAACTAACAAAGCGAAAAATTTCCGAATTATTTCCACTGTTTAAAGGATTTTCCGCAATTTGTCCATCCCTAACTCTAACACACACAACTACACAGTCCATACAAAACAAACAATCATTTTGAAATTGGAACGAAACTCTCCTGTAGACACGTGATATGCTGCAGTGTGCGTGGCCTCAACTTCGATAGCGTTGCCAGGCGTCCGGATAAAGCCGGACATATTCAGGTTTTTTGGTTGCGTGTCCGACCCAGCTTTTGTTAGACTTTTTAAATTTGAGCATTTTTTTTCATGTGTTGGCCCTTGGTTTATTTTTTTTTAAATGTCGTGTTATATATCTAACACTAAAAATGTAAAGGTATCCGGCCTTTTTATTCAAATGTCCGGCTAAACCGTCTGGTCTGTCCGGTTTTGAGTTTTAAGATCTGACAACCCTACCCGTACCTATACGGCTCTAATGGCACGTAGCGAGCGATCCTGCGAATAAGAGCTAGAAGATAATCTTAGTATCTTCTTTATATAATATAAAACAAATCTGTCCTCATATCTATGGCCGCGTACTCCTTCTAAACCACGCCACAGATTTTAATATGGTTTTCACTATCATTTAGTGAATATTTAAAAGACTTCAAAAAGAAGGTTTTCAATTCGTCAGGATCTTTTTTATACTTATTTTTACAAATTTACCGTTTTCGGATTTATTATTTTATTTGTGTTGTGAGGCCTTGCTTCTTGCCAAATTTCATAGTTCTAGGTCAACGGGAAGTACCCCATAGGTTTTTGAGTGCCTTGCGAATGTATGAAATATGCGGCACAAACGGCCGTATCCTTTGATTCCGTTGACTTAGAAGTTTGTTTTCTTAACGGCTCTAAGGGGCTGCAGACTTGAGTATTTGATATTAATTTCAACTCAATACCGCCACGCGTTTTTGAGAAAAATGGTCTTGACAGACAGACAGACAGACGGACGACGAAGTGATCCTATAAGGGTTCCGTTTTTCCTTTTGAGGTACGGAACCCTAAAAAGGACTTGGATACCGCAAGCAAATGTAAAACCTATCATATAAACTATAAACATGCGCGTTTGTTTACGATTGTTCCTAAATTAACGGAACGCAATAAAAGTTTCCTTTTTAATTACCGCTTCGTAAATAATTTTATTAATTACTAACACTAACAAACTTTACTTCAAAATCATACGTTTTTCTGCATTCACAAATAAACCTCCTGCGGGATTCTTGCTTCAGTAGAGCTGAAGACACATTCGAGATATATAATTTTTGTGATATCTAGATTCTAAGATGAATCTCTGTAACCGCCAGAATTAAGGCCCTTGACTATTACAACTCATACCCAACGAAGCTGAACATAGAAATCACACACAATTCGCCACAACAAGAGCCGATATTTTCAAAATCAAAACCAGCACATGTCTACTCAAACTTTAAAACACCATTTTCAAAAAACGAACCAGCACAAAACTACTCGAACTTTTAAAAAGACAACGTACCACAAGCCCGACGTCGATCATCGTCAACAGAACGACCGTTTGAATTTGGAACGATGGCTTAACTAAACAAGTCGCCGCGTCCTTGCTGGCTCGTTTCATCTGTCGCAACGCATGCGCTCTGGCCGTTGCGAAAAAACAAACGCCTGTCGACTTAGACGTTGTTTTGCCAACACTTCAACACTTACACATAAGAGATGACCATGGTGTTCCAACTCATTTACTTATGTTGAGTGAGATGTTATAAAATTGTAACTGGCCAGTGTCTATACGTGGGAGACCTTAAAGAAAAAATAATACGAGAGGTCTTTACAAAAACTAACAAAAGCTTCTAGCCATTTTTCCTGTTTCTTAGTTCGGGATACGTTTTGACCGTGATCCCAGATTTGGCAAGTCAGGTTGTTCAAATTTTAAAAACTCTACAATTATGTCAAATTATAGCACTTGTAATTTCTGTGGTACAGGGGGCTGGGCTAATACTACTTAGGGGCCCACCTAATTACAGCAAATCAAATTATGGATTTTTTCGCATTTACGTCTATTTTTGACTTTGACTTGACTTAGCTGAGAGCCCCGTGAATCTGCGGGGCCCTGGGCTGAAGCCAAAAAAGCCATATGGTAGATACAACCCTGCCCTGCAAAATATTTGCTACAAATTTTATTGGGACCATCTCTGGAGTATACTATCTAACAAACGGTAAAAAACGCCAAAAAAACGCGCCAAAAAAGTCCTCGCGTCCTACTGTATGCACCTCTATTTATCGTAGAACTTACTCGCACGCGGGGTAAGTCAACTGCGGCCCCAGTGAAGAGGTGCTTCGATGCTCTTGCACCTGCGCGAAGTGAGCCGCGCCTGGCACTACTTCCAAACCTTCGGATTCACATCTCAGTAGCTATTCATAAATTTAAGGACATCTAAATACATACACTAATACATATAGTAATAATAATCTACACCTAGGCTGTCCGATAGATTTTCCAATTTAAAAAAAACCGTGGGTTTTTTATACGCTGGCGGCGTCGGGCTAAGAGTTTCTTAGGAACCAGATTCATAAAGAAGTAAACGACAACAATACTAATGGAAACAATTTCTTTGCTGATCCGCGAACCCAGTGTCAGCAATCGAGAAAAATCAGACACAGTCAGACACAGACCTCTCGACTGTCACAGTCAGTGACAGTCGAGAGGTCTATAGCTCCTGATGATGCCTCGTGGAGAGGTGAAACACGTGTCGAGTGGTATTTTTGGTGTTGGTAATTGGGTTGTGGTCGCGTTTTGTGTTGTTTGTTTTATTTCTTTTATAAGGTATTCAGCACAGGCGTTGTCTTTTTCTCGATTGCTGACACTGGGTTCGCGGATTAGCAAAGAAATTGTTTCCATTAGTATCAATATGGACTTCCGCAAAGTAACGCCTGAATCTATAAACTAGTAAATGACAAAAAATACGCAGAGGTAAAGTCGCGGTCAGCCGGGCTTGGCGGGCATATTCAATTGTCTTTACGGGCTACTCCGTGGACCGCGGGCCGAGGTTGGGCCAGGCTTAATCTACACTAATATAATTAAGAGGTAAACTTTGTTTTTCTTTGTTTATTTGTATGTAGGAACTCATCTCTGGAACTACTGAACCTATTCCAAAAAATCTCTCACCAATAGCAAGCTACACTATCCCTGACAGACATAGGCTACTAATTTCACGCGAACAAAGTCGCGGGCGTCCGCTAGTTTTTTTTTTTTTTATACAACATAGGAAGGCAAACAAGCAGGTGGGTCACCTGATGGTAAGTGATCACCACCACCTGCAACAACAAAGAGAGTGCAGATGCGTTGCCAACCCAGAGGGCTAAGATGGAATACCTCTTGTGCCAGTAAATGCACCGACTGTCTTGCTCTCCACGCCGGAACACAACAGTGCAAGCACTGCTGCTTAGCGGCAGGATTAGCGAGCAAGATGGTGGTAGCGATCCGGACGGACCTTGCACAAGGACCTACCACCCGCAGAAACTTATGATGTTCTTTCATATCGATTTTTCTGTACCTTAAACTTTACTTTAGCTAGATTTAACTTAGAAAGAAATAATAAATATGCATTAGTTATCTTGTAGCTTCCTGTTTGAAGTTCAATTGATTCACTAGGATGTCAGTTCAAAGAAACAAGGTCAATATTGCATGGGTTAACGATGACATCATGCAGGTCATCCTGTCAGTGAATGCTATTGTGTAAAAACGACATGCAGCAAGGCATGTCAGATACACTGACAGTACTGACATCCCTTTTATTATCTTTAAAATTAAATATTATGCAAACACAGGACATAAAATTATAATAAGTATTATATCTTTGAGCATTCATGCTTCTACCACTAATAACTTTCTTACAGCTTGTTAGCTTCAAAACTATATCCTTTTATATTTTGTACTAGCGACATGCCCTGGCTTCACGCGAATACAATCAGGTTGATTGTAATGTACACAAAGTACGTATGTATGTAAATATACGTGGCATCGCACAACGGAGCTGGAAGCCGCAGCAGCCGGTTTAAACTGGAGCGATCTGGAATCTGCCGCGCTAGATAGATCCAAATGAAAAAGTGTGCAAAGAGCCCTATGCCGCTGTTGAGGGACGAAAGGAACATGATGATGATGATGATGATGTATGTAAATTCTTTATAGTACGAAATAACCTAAACTTAAGGCGAACTTAAGGCATAGTAAAAACCTTTTTTAAAAAAAAACTCTATTTGACATTGAAAACCGTATCAAAATCTGTTGCGTGGTTTAGAAGGAGAAGGCGGCCGAACATACACTATAAGGATTAAGGACAGACAGGAACATATAGTGACTTTATACTATGTAGTGTTAGTGTATTAGTATTGTCCTGTACTGTCTGTCTGTATTGTCATTAATGCTAAATGTTATTTAGACTATTCCAGCAAACAAAATTGGATCTACAGGAATTTCTGACTTAATGACATATGCATAAAACACAAATTCCGTATTTAAGTGACAAGACTGCCTGCCTGTCTACCTTACTAATTTTTTTTTTTGTTTATGTGATGTGGTACCGCAGAGATGGAAAAAAGGAAAAAAGGAAGACAGAGAAAACGATGGGAGGATGATGTCAAGAAACTAGCTAAGGATAGGAAAATTTGGAAATCATTTGAGGAGACCTTAGTCGAAACAAGCTGTAAATGAAAAAAGAAAGCAACACCATAAAAAAAAACAGAAATAAAGGCTTTTTTTTATGCGGTGTACAAAAAAGAATATCTGGAGTTATTGTTGTTTGTTTAGCTATTTTTTGTAGATACAACTTTGATGTTTGGAGCCGTCAATTTTATTTGTTCTAGGCAATGATATTATAATGCATGGATGTACAGTTTCATACTAAATGACAGCAGAAAAACGGCCCGACATGAGAATACAGGTTGACGCCAATGTTACAAATGCAAATTATTAGTTTACCATTTATAGTCATTGGATTTACAACTTTACGTCTAACTGCATAAAATAATAATTTATTGAGTTTCGTTGCAAATAGGTTTTTTTACAAAATAATAGTATGGACTGCAGCGCCATCGGTCCGACAGACTAACAGCGCGAGCGATTATCGATTTAGTGTTCTTTTTAGCCTCCTTTGATACGCCATTTTTTAAACACTGACTTGAAGTCCATATTATTTATAGGTCAGTGGTTCTAGGTCAGAGACGCACCTGATCCTTCAGTACCTACCCGACCTACAGCTTCTTAGAACTGTGTAAATTTGTTACGACATTGTTATAAAATGTATAATTTGTAGGTTTAATAATGCAATTAATAATGTACTATAAATCATTTCAACATAAAGTAGCAACACAAAATTTGTACACCTAACGGGCGAAACATAGTCAGACAAGTTCATGTTCCAAACCAGCCATGTTATTACCCATGTTCAACAAATAAAATACTTTGACTTTATGCAGATAGTGCAAATCTTCTCAATACGAGTTATCGTATCGGGTTTAAGAGTATCTTTTGTCTAGTCACAATTTAATAAACAATTAATGAGGTCCTCTGGTTATTGCGGCCTAAGCACAAAGGTGGTTCAACTCTCATCACATTCAAGAATTTATTTAACAGAATGTGACCAATAACTCTGTTCACAGTTAAAGCATTGACTTTTCCATTAAAAAACAAACTAATGACTTTCTTTACTTTAAAAATGTTGTACCAGCAAATTAATCTATTGTTTTTTTATTTTTGTTCTTCTGAATGCTTTGTTGGTTTGTTTAAATAAAGTGTTATCAAATTTAACCAGATTTGCGATTTCACGATCGATCGTTTTCGCGATCGCAGAATCCGATTCGCGCTTTGTGAATTGATCGCGTAAAAAATTACGTTCGCATTGGATTCAAGGATATCAAATCTATTGTCGTACTTGTTACCTAACAAAGGCTAATAAATTGTACTTCCGGACTTAAAAATCGTTCCGACTCTATCCAAAGTTACATTTTAATCCTTAAAGTACTTTGAAAAGTTTATCTTTCGAGTAATCCGTGAAAAATCAATACATACCTGGTTTTCTTGAAAATTGTTAGACCATTCGGAAGTCCATGTCTTGACCGCAAACATGTCGGCTTTTTCATTTATATTATTAAGAAGGCCTACCACGTCCATTTTGTATAACTTTTATTACACTCATCACAATGAATGCTCGAAAATAATCGAGAAAATACAAATATGTATACAGCAGCAAAAAAGGTCACAGATTAAACTGAGCTGAGCAAGGATCTATTCTATTCTATTATATTATATCTACAGCTACAGTATACATATATGGCTTTTCTTATATTATATGACAGATGTCAATGTCAAAAGGAAAATTGTGAACTTTTTTTGCCGACTTATGACTAGGCAAAGGTACAAGACTATACAGCGAAATGTTCCTTTATGAAAATTACAGACCGTAATTGATCCTATTCCCTATTTTATCTATCTATCTCTCTATTCTATCATTGTTTTGCAAATTAAATACGCAAAACATTAAAACCATATTTACAATCATTATCTTCATGTCTAGCTATAATGTTATAGTGGTTTTATCCACGGAATACCAAAGTAGTTTCATATTCTGTGGTTTTATCTCTTATGTATTTTGCCTTTGTAGCTAGCTACATGTTAGTAATCTGTGCTGTTGACAAGTCTGCGAGAACTTGACAAGAACCTGCGGGGCTATCTCGGTTTATGCGAGATGCATCTTGCACGGAAACAACCGTCAAATCCCTTGGAAATCTGTCCAGGGCCCCTATTCTGGGTTCATGCGAGATTCATCTCGCACGAGAATAACTGTCAAATCCCAAGGAAAGCTGTCATATTTGACGTATGTGGCATGCGAGATAGCGTCTCGCATAAACCGAGAATATTCCTGCTGTGGTATGGGAAAGTGATTATTTTATTTTTCTGTATTTTTAACAGACTTTAAAAAAGGAGGAGATTCTCAAATCGACTATTTTTTTGGCAGGCATTTATGCATAATATTATAAAAGTACAGGATGCATTAATATTAAAGGTACCTATTACTTAAAATAGCTCTTTACTTTTGTAATCTTACGTAGTCACCTAGTCGATAAGTGAACTTTTTCGAATCATCTCGTTTATCGCCACCAAGATGCTAAAACTCGCTAAATTTTAATGTTTTCACCGCTTAACCTTCCAGAGTCATCGATTTAAATATGGTACACTTGCCATTCTAGCACACTAACGTTTATCGCTGACATAAAGCATTCGTCTCTTTCGCACACGCATACTGGTTAGAAGATAAATGCTTTATGTCATCGATAAAAGCTAGCGTGCTAGGCCCCCAACATTGCGATATCATCATAAATGTCTACATAACAATAATCTAAGCTTCTAATAATAGAATAATGCGCGAATAAATAAGTAATATTTATTCACAGTGCTACCTACAGATACATTAAATAATATTTTACTATTTTAGTGGTTCATTTATTCTGGTACATCGATATTTAGGAGTAGGCGCATCACTAACGATCGTATCTCTCTCTACCACAGATAATAAAAATATTAGATTTCTCATTCTTCTTATGACGTATCATTCATTTCATTCAAAGCATTCCTCTATTCTCCATTCACTTTCTAGATCTCAGCTCGAGTGGTCGTGTGGTGCTCTTAGATACCCACTATTTTACGTGTTAACAGACGAGTTAAGGCTAACATTTAATAAAGTACATCATTAATTAATTACACGGCCTTTCTGAAGGACATAAGGTACTATCTAATAATAATAAGTGCGTGCGTAGTTGCTTTATAGCAAAATGGCGTCGCGTGTGCCGGATGGAATTAAAACATTGATTAATTTTACAGATGTCGCGCTACCGAGAATGGGACCTGTCTTGCAAGGTTTACGTGGGGAACCTGGGTACAAACGCGTCGAAATATGAGATAGAGAAGGTGTTTTCCAAATACGGGAGTATAAGGAACGTGTGGGTGGCGAGGAACCCTCCCGGCTTTGCTTTTGTGGAGTTCGAGGACCCAAGGGACGCGGAAGACTCAGTTCGAGGACTGGATGGAACGTGAGTACATTATTTATTCAGGCGTCCTTTCTAACTGCGCGAATTATCGATCGGGGAAATTGAATTCGTAACAAGATGTCCTGTTTCATTCGTTCTTGCGTGCCTGTGATGCGTTAGAGCGAGACAGAGCTTGGACCTTGGGGTGGAACGCCGCGATACTGTCGGCCATCTTGATTCTTGATATCGTACAAGACCAAATTTTTTTGCTAATGCTATTTTTGTTGGCGTGTCTGATCGCATTTTTCTAAGCTGACACTGCATTTAAAAATGCCACTACAACTTTATACTATGCCCTTGCGAAATCTCTATGTCAACAAAATACTATGCTGCACTGCTATCACTACCTGTCCTGTACCACAAATACTACAAGAGTAGGACCCCAATTCTGGCACTCATCGAGATTCATCTCGCATTCGAGATGTGTCAAAAAATTACAGATTTTAAAGGGATCAGACAGCTCTTTTTGAAATTTGTCGAGTGTGACTACATCTCTACTGACGCCAGAATTGCCCCGCGTATTTGGTCAGAGTATAAAAGGGGACCATATAATAGGACTTAGAAAATATAAACTAACAAACCTAAGAGTCCCCCCTTTGTTATACCCCAACGGAAGTAGCTTAACACTTAAGAACCTTGTCGTAGTGACGTATGAAATGAGAGTCGCTCGAATTTGTCACATTACTGACAGCGACAAGGTACTAAAATGTTCAGCAACTGAGGCTGACCATCAGGCCCCTGCTGTGCTTGTAGGTCAGTACAGTACCTTAAACTGGTAGTACTGGTATAGTTAAGAAGAGACAAACAGTGTGAAAACGAATTGCAGCATGTTTTCCCAGCCAGTTTGTACTTCATTAATTACAAACAGATATAGTAACACTTTCTAGGTACGGAGACAAATTTAAAGTCCAGGCTGTTCTCTGGTGCTTTAATCCTTTGAACACTTTCATTTTTGAATGAAGTGATCACTCGCACGCCAAGCACTGTTGTGTTAATGTAACGTTGAAACCAATAAAGACAAATGAAAACAATTCATTATAAATTTTATTCATGATCAAAGTACACCTTAACTACGAACTTTTTAATGGTTTTTGGCGTGGTGGCATCAATATAAGAAGACAATAGATCTGTTTACTTGTTCGGATTGTTACAAGCCTAGCGTCACCACTTTGCGGCGAGGTGAAGCAGGTGAAGAAGGGCTTTCAATATTTAGCCTTTGGTTCAACTTTGAATCTTATCTTACGTGAATAAAGTGCTTCTAAGTTTTCTAACTAGCAGCGACACTAGCGTCGGATAGCAGAACTAAAAATATGACGCCAATGTAAAACGTAAGAAACGCTGAGCTGTTTACTTGACAATTGGCACAGACAGTTTTATTCAGGCTATCCAACATAGTCTACCAAATAGACTATGGTCGGCTACTCTGCCACTGCGTTGTACAGTTCTATAGTTTTCTCATTTCGATGCATGGTGGGCACGACGTCACACTACCATTTTATAGGTTCTTAGAGTTCAAAGGGCACAATGGCGAGTCTCGTATAGATAGCTGCCAATAAAACAAATACCGCTTTAATGAACACTTTTGAAGGACAATTCATTAGAAAAACCATTCTGGGTAGAATCCAGATTAGTAATGAAGGAAGTGATATAGTAGCCACAAAGACAGGTTTAATTCCTGATTCACCGAACTATTGTGTTGCCGGATACATTCAAATTAAATTATAAAGCTTTTTATTTACTCACATGGGAACAAAGTTGTAATAATAAAATAAAATTAGTTAAGTGGTCTCATATTTAGCATGTCTCAAAGTCAAAGTCAAAATATTTTTATTCAGATTAGGCTTACAGGTAGCACTTATGGATGTCATAAAATTTACCACCAGTTCGGAAAAACCTATGATGGGAACTGGCAAGAAACTCAACGAGGTGTCTCTCAGACACAAAGGCATCCTCCAGCCTTCTCCAACTCTATGTCTTTTGCCAATCATATCCCTAGAGATCCGGAAGCTTTCTTAATGTTGTCTGACCTCTGGTATAGTTGCCAGATACATAAACAAATCATATGTAACCATCATCAAGTTTTCATTGCCGCACTGTCACTGACAGCAGGGTTAGCTTGCGTGCAATATGTATCTCGTATTCTCGAATGGCGGCCGCGTATTGGCAAGCGCAGCGTAGGACGACCAGCCACAAGATGGTCCGATGACCTCATACAGGTGGCAGGAAGGCGCTGGTTGCATGCTGCTTCCAACCGCCCACTTTGGAAATCCATGGAGGAGGCCTATGTCCAACAGTGGACTTCTTGTGGCTGAGATGATGATGATGATGATGAATATGTATCTGTGACAGCGATTTCAGTACTAATCACAGGTGAAGGTCACTCTGCCTAGGTTCCCTGGTATTCCAGAACCGTGGGCTGTTACTGCACGCTCCTTAGATCCGTCTCACCCTCAATGTGAGACGCTTGAGTCATAAGCGTGGTATATAAGATCACCTCCAAGTTGAGACAGTTATGTACCGATTACTGTGACCGGTACTTGTCTTGAAATGGGGAACAAACTTGTAAGACCGATGTCAAATTTTTGTTCAATTTGAGACCTTGGCTATGAATATCATAACACTCGTGCGTGGAACAAATGCTTACTCAAGCAAAATTTATATTTATTTACGCATTTTCAGTCACATTCATTTACATTTTATGTGTTACATAGCGTACTAAAAGCAAGCATTCATATAATTTTGCAGTGTTACTGTCTCATTGAATAGGGTAAGACTTTAGGTTGTCTGTCTAATTGTATCATAAATTAATCAGTGTGTTCCTAATTGCGAAGTTTTTTGCAAAACATTTACCCCCTTATTCATAAACGCTTTACAAAAGTTTGTTAGTTAACAAGTATTAAGTGACTTTTTCTGTAAACTGGAACAAATTACCTTGCTACTCCGCGAAACCAGTGCCGGGCTCGTGCAAAATAGCTGCGTCTGTGCGACACATATATGTTCATGCAAAAAACACACACATGCACTTATATGTTTTTGCATGAACATATATGTGTCGCACAGACGCAGCTATTTTGCTCGAGCCCGGCACTCGTTTCGCGGAGTAGCAAGGTAAATTGTTCCAGTTTGTTGATATGGACCTCCGCAAAGTAACGCCTGAATCTATTAATGACTTTATCTGTCATGGTGACGTTTGCCCTCAAATGAAAGGGACAAAACATTTGTTAGCTTAAAATGATTGTTAACTTTTTATGAATAATGGGGTTAGTATTTATTAACTCATAACCTGAAGGACCAATTTATTTTATGTGGCGTCGCATGCACAGCTGTCTCTATCAAACTCTCTGACCGTTGAATTACTATTCTAGTACAGTCGGATGTGGGTAACATTTTTTAAAAAGAAACATTTAAATACTTGGTATTTCAGACCACCCATTGCCCTTTTTGATTTTACCTTTTCGCATAATAAAGAATATTAGTTGATGTTTTTGTATGTAATGGCGGATAAGGAAAGGCGAGATTAAAGAGCCAATTAATAAAAATATATAGCAAGTAAAACATTGCAAAACGTTTTATTAAAGCCGTCCTAGGTTACCAGAGTATTCAAAGTTATCCACATTAACTGTATAATAATGCGGCATTGTATTAATGTATAATAAGTTAATATAATCCTTTTTTTTTTTCATCTACAGACGATGCTGTGGCACTAGAATCCGTGTGGAGATGTCCAACGGACGCACGCGAAGAGACCGCAGGTGCGATACACATTCCAGACTATCTTACTTCGGTGTTAGGGAGGCAATACTGCCTGCCATTGACATAATGTGGGGTACTAGACAGTTGATTAACGGGGCATGTTTCGAGTACATCTAGCATGAGCTATGACTAGAATTGATGCTATGATTCATCCTCTACCAAACGGTTTAGTAGATACACTAAGACTTGATGTCTAGTGTTTATGAAATTTGATGATAAACCGTGACTATTAAATAGCGCGTCAGAAGCTATGTAGTCTGAAGATAGACTGCGTGTTTTATGACTTAACGCTGTACATATGTCAGCGAAGATGGAAAGTTTGTACAGTAAATAACATGCATTACAACACAAACAATGCAAAATAGACGGACAAAAGTATAACAAGAAATATAAAAGCGTAAATGTAACTGCTTCATGCACTAAACCGGCATTAACTGGTTTAATGTGATCTATTCTGGCATTTCTGTGTATTGGACTTGTTTTGCTGGTTTTCAATTTGATTTGGTTTGGCTTGTTTATACTTTTTAAATGCCATAAAGAACAGACCCTTGTGATACCACGTAATTTTGGCTGTCTAGTATCCCTGATAGGTTATGAAGTCCCTTTGTGTATACTCAGGGGGAAAGATTATGGTATGGTTGTAAATACTTTTTATATTAGTGCCTGAGCCTACATCTTTGCCGCTGAGTATGTTTTTTTGTTAATCAGTATTATAATTTCAAATATGAATCTTTTCTTTTCAATTTCTTACATCAATATTAGTATTTTCTTCCACGTATGTCTTAAGTGTTTATATCATTTGATAATTTAAGTAACAGGGAATACTGAAGATTCAACCAAAGGCCGAATTAAGATGTTTATTTTCTGTCTCGCTGCAACTTAATATAAGACTGTCTTTCGGTTGGATCGTCGCTAAATTCCATTTCACTTGTGTCAATGCGTTTGAAGACCGCTATTGTATCTAAGTTACTTTACAAAACAAAACACTTCGGTGTTTCGTTGCAAGCAATGAAGAATTCCGTGACCTCCAATGGAAGCCCTAAACTATCACTGGAGGCCACGAAATTTTTTAGATCCAAGCTTTAACAACTGATATTCCGCTTAGCAGATGTCTGCTTTAAAATCTTCACGACTGTAATTAAACGTGGTGGGTGTTGGAACTATTGCAGGTCCATTTTATCAACCAACCACCAACACACCGACCTCACCACATGTCTTCACAACTACGGCTCGTTTACGTTACATAGCGCGAGCGCAGCTCTCAACATCCTCTTCGACCGACATCGGCTCTCCGTTATTCTGCGTGCCGAAGCCACCATCTGCGTACCCACCCCCTCCACGGCCTCAGCCCGACATCCTCGCGTTATACGAAACATAGGAACCTAACCTCATTGCTTCACCGACTGACTGCACACACCGGGCACCGAGTTACCGAAACCCCTCCGTACCAATCTCTTTACCGGACGGGAAACCCCCTAATCCATCCTCAGCAGCACTCCGGTCGACATACTTCGGCTCACCATGTATCGGTACTTTTTAAAATCCTATACTTAGCACTACCTTACCTTACCTTATATAGCACTAGTCGCCGACGTAGGTGTAACTGTTGTTTAGGGTTTTTAACGTAGTTTTATGAATGAATTTATTCACGTTACATAAACTTGTCCCGTACCGTTTTTAATTTTTTTTTTATTATCGTACCGGCAAGGCAAGTCAGTGGTGTGAAGCGCTTAAAATTATTGTGCCATTTTTAAGGAATGTACTAAGAAACATCCCAATTATTAAAGTGCCGGACCATAGACTTATCTTTCACCTTAAAGGTGATGAAAAAAAGGATTAAATTTCAGCTGCTAGCAATATTTAGGTACTTCCTAAGACACCATCTACAGCTTGGTGGAAAATAGAAATTTAATTTAAATTGAGATTCGTAATTGATCGTGCCAAGTAATGCTCCAATAGGCTAGAAAAAAATCAGCAATTAATATCTTCGATTTTCTTAAGTTCCGTCACAATGTAACGAGCTTGTCTGAAAGTCAATTTCTAGCTCTGTCGTTCATTGGATGTCACAAAAGCAACATGGATGGGATGTTACATAAGAGTGGATAAACCCATCTTAAACCTGGCTTCACAAATACTTCTAATATCAATCCATTACTTTGGCGACGAAGTTAGCTTTAACTACTCTATGGATCTCTTTCTAACTATCCCCAGTAAAAAAGAGAAGCACTGACCGAGAAGTAACTGGCAAGAGGGCTAGCCATCCTCTATGGTAGATTATTGTTGTTACCATACCATGCTGCGTTTGTGCCGTCTGAAGCCGGGCATTCAAACGAACTGTTACCATAACCGTTGCAGTAACAGTTAGCAGTGCGTTTGATGGATAACAAACCATCGAACGCAACCCAATTGCTCACCACGCAGTCCTCAAGGAAATATATATGTATACAGTTTTGCACCCAATTAGAATGGAGCAGTAGAAATGTGTATACATAAATATGGCATTCTCTGTTGACTACCGTACTCAAGAGATATCTGATTGACATTATCTTCGTTCTAAGTTGATTTGGAAATAAACGAATCGCTCGCGTACTTGAAGTCTTTGTCCGACAGGGCCTCTGTTAAGTCGCGCGTTAGCACGGAGCGGGTGCATGTTTATAGAAAAATAGTATGTGAGCGTCCGCTAACTCGCGCGGAAGTGGGCGCGGGCTCATCCTATTTGTTCGATAGGCGTGCACACGCTCCGTGCACCCTCGGGACGTAGCGGACGCTGTAAGCTGCCAGAGCATTGACAGACTTTTGGTGTTCGTCGAGTTATGGTTGCGGTTGCGAACCACGAAATATATCGGGCAAAGTGGATTTAAAATAAGTGAGTGATTTTTATTTCAATATTTCTAAGTCGCCTTGCAACGATCGATGTTGGTTTAGTAGTAGTGCCAGATGCATACTATTAAACCAGGTCTAAGCGCTAAATCGAGACCAAACCACGTGGTATAAGTCGCTTACGTTTTTATTTAGAAATTAATGATCGTATATCTCTCAAGAGCGGCAGTAATTATTGGTAACAAATGAAAGAGTAACAGTTCGTGTATATACTGTTGTTCCCACAGAAGTGTTTACACGAGGCTTTTACTGGGTTCAACTGTGAGCATGACTCTCAATTGTTTCCAGTGAGTTTCAAGGGTTACAACTGTCAATATCGAGAGTGCCCGGCTTGATGAACGTCTAGGATTGAAATCAAACCGGTCCCCGCAACCGCTTCACACCACTAATTTCCTGCGCCCGCGCCCCCTACCGCAGCCATGTTAACACGTACCTGTGTTAGGTCGCGCAGCCGCAGTCCCCGGCGTCGCTCGTACTCTCGTGGTCGCTCGCCGTCGCCGCGCCGCTCGCCCTCAGTGCGCCGCCGGTCGCCGTCCGTGCGACGCTCGCGGTCGCGCGACAGACGCAGCCGGTCTGAGAGCAAGAACAGGTGAGATGCACTCCCAACTTTGTCTCATTTGAGCACAGTGTTATTGCTAATACCTACCAGCGGCCCTAACATGACTGCCCAGGTTTAGTTTAACCCCTCCCTGTGTCTCTGTCTAACTAGTGTCATAAGGGACGCAGATAGAGATAAACTTAACTTGGCCAGTCATGTTAGGGCCACTGTAGTGCACAGTGATTTTTCTAGACTGTGCACGGCTAGTAAACATCTCTCTAACGTGTAGACGTGCCGCTTAGCTTATCCTTTTGATCGACAACAACGCATACATAAGTTGTCGCCCACACGCCGTGGTACTCAAGCACGAATCTTCTCGATACGCGTTAACTCGCAACCTAACTCGTGTAGTGTTGCTAAACTATCGATATTGTGACGGGTGGTGTAGCTCGACGGGGATCCTTCTACTGTTTGCAATTAAAACAATAACTTTACACTCTTTTAGCTTTATTTATGATTAAACACGTGTTGTCTGTAAGGCTCGTGCCTCGAGACTCTTGTTTGGAACCGTCCTGTCTACCTTCCTTAATAAATTCAAAATTAAACATTATAAAAACGGACAGTGTTCCAAACTGTTACCGTGAAGGCAATTACAATATTTTGATTATAGATAGTTGACCTCGAAAAATAGTCACAATATCGATAGGCCTATCGATAGTATCGTTAATATTGGTGCCTATCGATAGTCATTAAAATTCAATACTATCGAAAAGCAATATCGTTAGTATTGGATTTGATGACTCGATAGGCCTATCGATATTGTGCTTATTTTTCGAAGTCACGATACTGTCAACAATACTATCGATAGTTCGATATATTGCCGCGACGCTAACTCAGTGCGTTTCGTTCTAATCAGCCCAGTGGGAGTGAGACGCACTGAGTTAGGTGACGAGTTAACGCGTATCGAGAACATTCGTCCTAGGTGCACAGGTCGCCATTATGTCAAACGCGAATTTGAAGTTTAAACACACGCACATAGATCGCCATTGCACAATATCATCGATCAACTGTGTGTGTCTGTGGCGTGATAGACACGACAGCTCGCGACACCTTTAAGCGTTCTTGGCATTCAAAGTGTTAAACTAGGATTAGAGCATTCAATAATGATACCGCACTTACATCAGACAGAAGATATCCACTGAAAATCAAACCGCAAGTCGCTTTCCTTTCGCGACTTTTATGGGGCCTAAGTTATCTTTCGGCATTCTCTTTAAACAGAATGCAAACTTGATTGCGGTACCAGTCTTGAGTGAACCCTGACCGCTGTAATTTGTCTATGCGTGCTACCTTAGCATTGAATTTTTGGAGCATAGAACTTTTGTCGCAGACAAGTCATATTATCCCTTTCCGACCAGTTACCGGGTGCAAAAGGGACGGACGTTTCATGTCGGTGATAAACGCTAGTGTTCTGGCAATGCAAACCGCACAGTGTATGGTTAGCAGACTCAATTAGTCGCTAACGCATTTGCACCTACCGTATGAATGGACGAAAGAGTGCGCCGTCTCGTGCTTTTGCTCAGTATGTGTACGAGACGAGGCACTGTCTCGGCCACTGTCTCTGTAGGAGTGAAGTTAGTGTCAGAACATAGAAATTTTAGTTTTTGCAAGTTGTATGTCGGAAAATGAGTACTCTATGAAAATTGCAAAAGTTCCGTATTAGATACTTAGTTCGCTTTTTTAGAGCAACATTTAAATTATAATTTTGAAACTGTTTATTTTTATGATTTGTTTGTGTTCATTTTACTAAGGCGAGACCTTGTACAGTCACCAGCTCAAGAAATAAAAAGATAAAGATCTAAAATCAGTTCATTCATACCTAGGGTTGCCAACCGTACTATATTATATAGTATTGTACTATATTTCGGCTCTACGTACTATTTACTGTTGAACGCAAATATACTATATTTCGAGCACTTGTAACGTTATTAAAATAGATAGAACAGATAAATAGACGGCAAACTTACACCATTCCCTTTTTTCATCTTTCCAAAAAAATACTATATTTTTTAAGCTTATTCTCAAAAATACTATATTTCACCAAAAAAATATTGGCAACCCTATTCATAACTGTCTTAGTCTAAACCAAATTCTAACTTAAAATCTCACTTTATGTCACCTAAACATCATCGCCTTAATAAAACAATCAAGGCTGTAAATAAAGAGGGTTATTTATAATTTGTGGCTGCTGATTTTTTAAATTTATAATAAACACTGTTTTAATGGCAAAAACTGAGATTTTAGTTTAGAATGTTGTTTATTAAAAAATGAAATAAAAATAAAATTCATTTATTTCAGACATCAAAAAAGGCCCATAGACCTACTTACCCTCCTCCTGTCCTGTTATTACTTAAGACATAAATGAATGTGGTTTACAAACGACATCTATTGTCAAGAGAGTAAAATCCTTTAAATATTTTCTAGTTTTCAGCTGACTAATTTGGCTGTTGACTGTACAATCGCCATCAAATGTCTAAGCGGCAAAGGTGCGCAAAAATATTTGAACATTCAAAATGAAATGGCACGCAAACGAAATGTTGACAACGTCGCAAATAGCTGTCAATTTTTTTGCTATTTAGACTAATTAATGTTTAACACTGATTGCATGAAATGTTTTAGCGCATTTAAAATACGAACGTTTTAGCATATTCACCTAATACTTACTATTAACATAATGCAGGTAAATCTATTCCTCTGTCGTTTTTTTTTTAGATTTACCCAAAAACAGAAAAGTTAGTGAGTTAGTGGGCACAAAAGACAGAACGTGTATCCACATTTCCGTTTGGCTATTACAATGCGACGTTGCCAGCTTTCCTTTTGCACCTAACAAATGGGTTGTACACACATACTTTTGAACACCTCAGCCGCTGTAATTCACCTGAGGGCGTATGTATTACACTAAATAATACAGCTTTACGTCTATAGTCATATAGTTAGTGGGTCGTATGGACGGCGTCACGACTGACTACTGAACCGATTTCAATGCAATTTGACAGGGACCTAGACTGAAATCTGGAGGGCGTAGGATATGCATGCTAGCGTTACCTACGTAAGTATTTTGTTGAACAATCCTGCTTTTTTTAATTACACGCATGCATTTTTGTTTTATTTTTTTTATAAGTTGGCGGGGAGTTCCTTCTAGCGGCTTTGGTACCAGAGAAAGGCAGATTTTTTATTCGATGACTAAAGCTAAAAGGAAGCGTTATGTTTTAAATTGATACAGTCAATGCGGCAACATGGATGGCTTTTTTTCTTTCTTAAAAATGGGTTTATTAATGTTTTACCGCAACTATTTTTGTAGGTAATTATTCTTTCAAAGTTCTTTAATACAATTGTTCTTTAAATATAACTAGAAAATACTTGTTAGTTTATAGGTATTGAATATGGTCGAGATGTGTTCGGTTTCTTAGCTGATCTACACTAATATAATAAAGAGGTAAACTTTGTTTGTTAGTTTGTTTGTATGTAGGGTATAATCTCTGGTACTACTGAACCGATTTTAAAAATTCTTTCACACATAGAAAGCTACACTATTCCTGACGGACATAGGCTACTATATTTACGTGAACGAAGTTGCGCGCGTCCGCTTGTAATAATATAAAGTAATAAAAATCTGCCATTCTGTAGTACGGAAATATCGCTAGGGTTACCACGTCGTCAGTTTAAATTCCGATAATTAATTTGTTTTCTTTCTCCACAGATATTAATCAATTGGATTTGGCGGATATATTGTATAGAATGAGAATGATAAACTTTACTACGCTATGAGAGTGTGTATGTGCGAGTGTTTGATATGTATGTAGTACAATAATGAGTATATCGTCTGATGACAACCAAAACTCACTGAATAACAGATTAACAAAAATATGCAAATTAAACCACGGTCCTGTCAACGATATCTATCTACTTACTGCAGTTCCGGCACCTTACCTCGCTAGCTGTCTCGCTTTAACCTGTGCGTCAGGCGCGATAGCGTCGTGCGTCTTGTTACACGCTTGTGGACGCGAGGGCCGCAATCGTGATGTGCTATTCTAATGTAACCTTTAGCATGGGGGTTCCACTCCGCACTGTAAGTGCGCTCGGCCGCCTTGCCTACAGAGTAGGCAAATCTCAGTAGGTTGTCAGCTTGCCGCGCGTTCTCGCTGTGTCAGTGTTATTGTAAACTATTGCAGCGCAACGCTAATGTGTCGCCGGGAGTTGCGGGGGAAAAGCGGGCGCGGGCGACGCGTTCCTTTTGACGCGAGCCGCCTGGCGAATGTATGATGTAATATTATGTACTTTAAGCGTATCAATAAAGTTGGAACTTGTTTAATCGCGGTCGTAAACGAGATGTTTCTATACGTTAGTGCTACTATTTATTCTGTGCCTTTAGTACAATCTTGCGGGTTAACTTGAGGTTTGAGTTCATGACTTAGTTTTGGTTGTCAACCCACGATATAAAAAATATATTATATATCGGCGTAATTTTTTTTGCTACCATATTTTTTCACAATGCATCAATGATCTATTCGTACATCCACAATATTGTATACATGTGTTAGCAGTTTTAATGTAACATTAAGATAAAATTAAATTAATTTCCCTTTTATTCATAAACTTGTAATAAAATTTTAAAAGAGACAAAACATTTTAATGAATATTTTATTAAGTTTTATGAATAATGAGAGGGTGTCTATTAATTTGTTTAGTTAAGGACACAATAAATGATAGTGATCAAATTTAATATTTTATTCAAAACCAGTGTACATTGATAGAAAACGTGAATATCATAATAACTTTTTACATATAATAATAAAAATAGGTAGCTTATATTATTTTATTCCCTTTAATAAATAAGTATAAAACATTTGTTTTTTTTTTCTTAAAACCACAGTCTTTGTTAATGAAACTTTATAGCTGCATTGTCATATCATAGGAACTACATACACTCCAAACAAATCAACCGATTCTCTTTCTTCAAAATTCTATTAATTGGTATTAGTTGCTAGCAATTGTTGCTGACAATGACGGCAGTTAAAACGCCTGAATATATTTTTTGTTACACTTCAAAGTACATATATCTGATACAGTTCAGTAGACTCCAAACTTTATGTATGGAACAGCGTTGCCAGACCAGAGGTTCGATTTTTTATTTCCGAGTACTTGACACTCGCCAGCCGCGGGCCAATCGAATACGCGAGCATATATTTTAGCTGGCACTGATTGGCGCGCTCGAAAGTCAAAAGTCAGCCCACGGATTTCGGCGGTACGACCAGATTTTTAGCCGTAAATGTTATGTCCAGCGCCAAATGTAATAAAATTATATTCGGGATACATACGCCAAAAACGCCCGAATTGGGACGGGGCTCGGAAAAAACCTGGCAACACTGATATAGTGGTGTTTGTCTTAAAATTACCTATCTAGATTCGGTCATGGAATGTAAGTAGTGTCAGTCAGCAGTTTCAGTATCGAGTCATACCTTCCACTGTCACACTGACTCGTTGGGAATATTTTACTTAAAAAATCTCAACCAGTCCACTGTTACTTGACGGGACTGTACTCAATATTTGTTCCCAATGAGTCAAAAATTGCTGTGCCCGACAGGGTCCACGATGAACACATAGGTTAAGACAACATCTGGAACATACATTGTGCAAAAGCAATGAAGTATTGAGTCACACCCGCAACTGTCACAATGTGACTCTTTAGGAACACTTCTAGCTACAAAAATTCCTAAATTACGCTATGGATTTTGATACGGTTTTCACTGTCAATTAGAGAATTCTCTACGGAAGGTATTTATGTATAGTTGACCAAGTAATTGCTTGACCACTTGACACCTTAACCCTTTGGAATACGGTCGAAATAAGGTCAAGCAATTTCTTGGTCGACACATGAAAATGAAAAAAATATTTTGCAAGTAGGCCATATAGGCTCTTTTACATGTCTGAATCTACTAGCGCTTCGGAAAATGGAAGATACTATTGAGAAGATACGCCGCAAGAAACTGCAGTTTTTTTTTTCTCTTCTCAAAACAGATTACAGTGCAATATACATAATTATCAATAGTACATGATATACACACATACACAAAAAAAAATCAATAAATAGCACAGTAACATCCTAAGTGTACAGTCAAGGAAATTGAAACACGTACCACCGTAGAACATAGTCAAAGAGACATACGCATGACATTTGTATGACATAGCCTGGCGTATAACGCGTCGCGTCATTGCGATAGGGTTCTAAGGTGGTACAGTCACGAGCAGCAACATGTATACAGCCAATCCTTTCCAACCTGTAAAAATTATGTAAACATCAACCTTATTTGTTAGAGGCATAAGGTCTGTGTATACATATTTATGGAAGATTGACTATATAGATGTTGGCTGACTGTACGTGAATATATTTCCCCTACTGTACCTACCTTGTAATATATTATACTATAAAAAATATATAATTAATTACTAAACAGTTCTAAATCAACAAATAGCTATGGAATTATTGTTATAGGAATGATAAAACTCTGGACGGATATATAGGTCATCACAGTTGTCTGAACCAGATTCCCTGTTAGTGTACATATATCGGTTTAGTAAGGTCTTCAAAAAAGTACAATACTAACCGCTATAAATCGTTCATGCCGCGTAGACAAAAACTAGACAACCACCCAAAGACTTCTATGTAATTACATTAGACACGCTGAACAGAAAAATTGACACACTGAGTTATGGTCCCGGGACCGCAACTCATTCAGTCGCTTGTGTGCAAACGGAGGAAGCAGACGCCATTCTTCGGACTCGCGAAAGCTGTGTAGTTGAAGAATTTTTACATGTTTGGTAGTGTGATAGTTAACAGTGATTAATTAAATTACATTCGCACATAATGGAGTTTAAGTTAAGTAACTTTTTTGTTTTTCAAATGTTACATATTTTCATATTTTGGTCTAAATAAAAACGCTCCACCGCCATATTCGGTTACTCTTTTCTGTGAATGTGTTAGAGAGACCAGGATAGGATATGTCGGCCTATTCCCCGAGCTAGCTCTCTCCACCACCGTACCTAACACGCTTCCGAAGTATGATCAGGGGGTTCCACGCCGCACTGTAAGTACGCTCGACCGCCGCCTTGCCTGTGGCATAGGCAAATCGCAGTAGGTTGTCGGCTTGCCACGCGCTCGCTCGTTCGCCCCCGCCGTGTTAGTGTAATTGAAAACGAATGCCGCGTAACCGTAGCGTATCGCCGGGAGTAGCGGGGGGAAGGCGGGTGCGGGCGGCGTGTTCCTTTTGGCTAGTGTCGCCTGGCGTATGGTGTATTAAGTAATACAAACTTTTTGAGCGTGTGAATAAAATTGGAATTCGTTTAATCGCGGTCGTAAAAGAGAAGTTTCTGGGGTGCAATTTTTGAATCTCACCGGGTGACTAGAGCTCACCAAAATGGCCGAATCTCTATGAAAAACAGCTATTTTGGTGAGCTTTAGTTACCCGGTCAGATACAAATGCAATTTTTGAATCTCACCAGGTGACTAACCCCAAATTGGCCGCATTTCTTTGAAAAACGGCCATTTTGGCGAGCTTTAGTCACCCGGTGAGATTTAAAAATCGCGCTCCTGTACGTTATTTATTTTGTGTGATGATAAGTTTTCATTTTGAAGACCTTGTCTAGTATACATACATATAAGTCTTTGTAACCACCCCATAATAAATGTTAACTTGGAATAGGTAGTAGAACTAGGTCTACGCGGCACAAACGGTTCAAGACTATGAAACTTTGAAACAAACAGATCAACTATTCCCTCTTAAAACTAACAGGTCTCTGTTTCCTTTCGAAATAATCGAAATACACGTAAGTGCCAACGGCCACGAACAACGTGCCTATCATGTGTAAAATGGTGAGGTTATTCTTAAAAACTATGGAAGAGAATATTAGTGACACGAATTTCCTCAATGTCAATATAAAGGTAACGGTCACAGAGGACTCTCTCGTCGCCAACTGGTGCACCGAGTGGGTGCAGTAGAATTGCGATACGATGTTGATTGCTATCAACAACCACGTGTCCCAGGGTAAGCTGGATGCTGTGGACTGCAGCTGCGGGTACATGGTCAAGAACAGAGGCAGCGGTAACGCGTTCGTGTAAAACATCATCTGAAAGTTAGAATACAGTTAAAGCTTAGTTAAAAGATCCTGTGGTTGTAACGTGATCGGCCAAGTTAGGTAAGCCAAACACGGACAGCATGAAGCAGTCAGAATGGACAGCCTTAAGTTGCGACTGCAAAGTAAACTAGTAGAACACTGTAGTTTAGACCAGCCATCTACCGTCAGCTTGAAGCAGTTTATCCTGACTGCTTCAAGCTGTCCTTGTATGGGTGGTCTTAAATTTATCTGAGTTTATCTCTATACAGGGTGTCTCATTTAAATCGGTCAGTATGGGAAAGTCTGAAACTATAAGACATACGAAGATCTGTTTTTAGGAACCATGTCATCGATTTTAATAAGAAGAAAAACTGCATTCATACATTTAAAAAAACTTGTACTTAACTGAGGATTCGAACCCGATTGTTTAAAAAAAATTACACTATTTCTATTTAGATATCGATTGTGTAGGTCTTAAGCAGTAAATGGCTCTATGAATCATGATGTCTAAGCTGAATAAAATGCATTGTTTTGACATACTTTAATTTATTTTAGTAGGTGTTCGAAGTGACCGCTGAGACTTAAAAATTGCACCCCTGCGGCCCTGGGGTGCAATTTTTGAATCTCACCAGGTGACTAGAGCTCACCAAAATGGCCGAATCTCTATAAAAAACGGTTATTTTAGTGAGCTTTAGTTACCCGGTGAGATTCAAATGCAATTTTTGAATCTCACCAGGTGACTAGAGCTCACCAAAATGGCCGAATCTCTATAAAAAACGGTTATTTTAGTGAGCTTTAGTTACCCGGTGAGATTCAAATGCAATTTTTGAATCTCACCAGGTGACTAAAGCTCACCAAAATGGCCGAATCTCTATAAAAAATGGTTATTTTAGTGAGCTTTAGTTACCCGGTGAGATTCAAATGCAATTTTTGAATCTCACCAGGTGACTAGAGCTCACCAAAATGGCCGAATCTCTATAAAAAACGGTTATTTTAGTGAGCTTTAGTTACCCGGTGAGATTCAAATGCAATTTTTGAATCTCACCAGGTGACTAGAGCTCACCAAAATGGCCGAATCTCTATAAAAAACGGTTATTTTGGTGAGCTTTAGTTACCCGGTGAAATTCAAATGCAATTTTTGAATCTCACCAGGTGACTAAAGCTCACCAAAATGGTCGTATTTCTATGAAACACGGATATTTTGGCGAGCTTTAGTCACCCGGTGAGATTCAAAAATCGCACTCCTGGCATGCAATATTTTATGAACTTAGGTCTAATCTTAATTCGCAAACTATCTATTTGTAGTCAGTATTTTAAATTACGTCAAATGTGTAGGTAACATCAGCTGAAGTATTATGTAACCGCTAAGAAAATGTAATGCAACGAATGTCTTAACACTTCTTTTAACGCGATAACGCTATTAGATAAGAAAATTGATTTTCGATTAAAAAAGTAGGCTAGTAATTCGAATTAGGACAGCGGTATTACTGTTGCTTACCGGGAGATGTAAGCTTAAGTTATATCTGATATTGATTCAATATTATCGCTTCTTATCGGTTATGACAATTACCTTTCACAATTAATGATTCAGTTTTTCATGAACTGGGGCCTACGCGGTTGAGTTGCCGCGCATGCAAATGAATACGTGCTATACGGTAATACAAAGAGGCGTACAGCAGCAGGGGGGTTCTACTCTGCACTGTAGGTACGCTCGACCGCCTTGCCTGTGGCATAGGCAAATCGCAGTAGGCTGGCGCCGCTGGCGGCTCGCCGCGCGCTCGCTCGTTCGCCCCCGCCGTGTCAGTGTAATTAAAAACGAATGCCGCCCAACCCTAGCGTGTCGCCTGGAGTAGCGGGGGGAAAGCGGGCGCGGGCGGCGCTATCCTTTTGACTCGCGCCGCCTGGCGCATGGTGTATGAAGTAATACGAACCTTTTGAGCGTGTGAATAAAGTTGGAATTCATTTAACTTCACAATCATTGGTTAGTAAACAACTAGCCTATTCGGCTGTCAGTTTGCTCTACAACTCGTTTACATGCTCACCTCATCCGAATGCTTCCCGTATTTAGAATACAAAATCTCTTGCTGCAATCCAGTGAACGCGCCAGTTATCAGTGTAGATAGTAATATAGCTACACCGAGACACCAATATATGAATCTCCCCGTATTCTGCTCCATAGTAGCGCCCCCGTACATTGCTATAGCGACGCCAAGGCTTATTAGCACGGAGCCGACCGCCCTCGTCGTTTTAGGAGGTCGTTGGAAGGCGTACCATGACACAAGCATACTGGCGGGCGATGATCCTGACCTGTAAGGAGCAGAAAGTTCCATTGATGCCGAGTAGATAACCACCAGACCAAGGGGGTTCCACTCCGCACTGTAGGTACGCTCGATTGCCTTGCCTATGGCATAGGCAAATCGCAGGCTGTCGGCTTGCCGCGCGCTCGCTCGCTCGGCCCCGCCAGGTGGGTAAATTTGAAAACGACTGCCGCGCAACCCTAGCGTGTCGCCACTAATAGCGGGGAGAAGGCAGGCGCGGGCGGCGCGTTCCTTTTGACTCACGCCGCCTGGCGCATGGCGTATAAAGTTATACGAACTTTTTGAGCGTGTTAATAAAGTTGGAATTCGGTTAATCACGGTCATTAAAGAGAAGTTTCTGTACTATTTATTTATTCTATGACCAGACTAAATATCAACTTAGGAGTCTAGTAGTTAACAAATTAATAACACCAAGGAGATTACAGATGCGTTGCTAACCCAGAGGGCTAAGATAGAACACTTTTTGGGCCAGTAATTTCACCGGCTGTCTTGCTCTCCACGCCGGAACATAACAGAGCAAGCACTGTCGCTTAGCACCTGGATTAGCGAGCAAGATCGTGGTAGCGATCTAGACGGATCTTGCATAAAGTGCTAACCACGCACAAATTTCGTTCTCTACTCAGCACAAGTGGTAGGTAAAAGGGATTATTTTGAAAACTTAGAATGCTTTCACAGTAGCAAAGAATAAATAATAGTACTAATGTATAGAAACTTCTCTTTTACGACCGCGATTAAACGAGTTCCAACTTTATTGTCACGCACAAAAAGTTCGTATTCCTTCATACACGTCGCCTGGCGGCTGATGTCATCGAAAGGAACGCGCCGCCCGCGTCCGCCACCCACCCGCAACTCTCGGCGACACGTTAGGGTTGCGCTGCATTTGTTTTTAATTACACTGACACAGCGAGGGCGAGCAAAGCAGCAGTGTTTGCACTGTTGTGTTCCGGCATGGAGAGCAAGACAGCCAGTGTAATTACTGGCACAAGAGGTATTCCATCTTAGCCCTCTGGGTTGGCAACGCATCTGCAATATCCTTGGTGTTGCAAATTATAGGCGGTGGTGATAACACTTACCATCAAGTGACCCACAAAAAACCTGGTATAAAAAAATAACCCCGGTCAATTCATTTCATTCACATACCAGCGAATGGCTACAGTGTGACTCTGGTCTCTACCACAGATGGTACGACAATGGCAATCACCTACCTTATGATCATATGCAGTGTAGAAGGCACATGCAACGCGTAAACATAATTGTTGGCCACACTCGTTATAAAAAATAATGAAACGAGGATGGCATATTGCTTCAGGGGGATGGACGGTTTCACCTGAAAAAAATATATAATTATCGTGAAAGCCTGTCTACTTTTAACGTGTAAACGGCTAAACCGATTTGGATAGAATTTTGTACAGGGATAGTTTAACCCAGGGATAGTCATAGGTATTTTTTAAAATAAATAGCACTAATACTTTTTATCCTGAAATATACCAAATTAGTGTGGGATTGTCATAAATAATTTCTATGTGGATGAAGTCACAGGCGATGTTCATAATTTTAGTAGAGACTAGTTTTTACATCCTGAAATTCCCAATGTTGTGATTATAATCTTGAGTTTATAAGTCATGTAAAGAGACAGATAATTAAGTGATCTTATAAGGGTTAGTTTTAAGGTACCTACTAGAGTGTGATTTTGAATCTCACCGGCTGACTAAAGCTCGCCAAAATGGCAATTTTTCATAGAAATGCGGCCATTTTGGCAAGCTTTAGTCACTTGGTGAGATTCAAAAATTGCATTTGAATCTGACCAGGTAACTAAAGCTCACCAAAATAGCCGTTTTTCATAGATTCGGCCATTTTAGTGAGCTCTAGTCATCTGGTAGATTCAAAAAGTGCACCCCTGAACCCTAAAAATAATACAAGTTCTTGTTCAGGCTAATTAAATATTGACAAAGAGTTTTTCCTAAAATCCTGTAACTTCATGATATTAAAATGATGTGGCAAGTATTACAAATGTTTCTTTTACTATGTTGTCCTTTCGTTGTAAGTAATATAAAAACTAAAGTTATGCGATTTCGAAATTTCACCATGTACATAATTTCGCAATTTATTTTTAGCATTGGCTGTTATTAGTGCATTTTTTAAACCATGCGGTTGAGCGGAATTAAAAAAAAAAAACATTTAACCGAAGTCAAAGTTTTTGAACATCTTTAGAGCTACGTACGGTCCCGAATTTAGTAGTAAACACGAATCCCTGGAAAGATATAAAGAAAAACTGAAGGAATGTTATTAAATTCGCGCTTTCCGGCGCCCTTGCCATCAGTATTTCCATTAAAAAGGCACTCGAACAGCATCCCAAAAAAACTTTCAACACTGTCCTGTTAATATTCATTTTTAATTCAGTTCTAGCAAATCAACGCGTATTTTGCTATTTAAACATATTTAACACACGCGCGGCTGATTCTACGATCGAATTATACTGATTAGATGAGTAAACATTTGTTATCTTTGATGTTATAAAGTTTCGTGAAAGTCGTTTACTAAATCACAACACAGTTCGCGTAGGGCACGTCAGCTGTGAAAACGTCGTGTCAGCTGTCACTTCAGTTGACAGTTTGGCTTCGTTCAGAAATCAACGTATGCTAAAACCAATGAAATTTACAACTGGAATGCTTAGTGTCATAGTGGGCCACGCGCAAAAGATCACAGCACAACTCAGTGGGGTATGACTATCTCGCTTGCACCATGTACAGTCAGTCAAAAATATTTGTTCAGTTCTTCATGACTGACATCTGTAACTGTTATGAGTCTCGAATATTTTCAGCTAGACGCGGGGAGCACAAATCGCACGCTTAGTATTAAAGTGACTCAATTTTGAATTTGATATTTCTCAAAATTAAACCCTATGTCTTTTAGTTAAGGTGATATTTTGGGACGTGTATTATTCAGAAATGGGTCACTTTAATACTAAGCGTGCGAAATGAGCGCTTTATTACTCTGTGTGGTCTGGTGTTACCAGAGAGTTTGGTTTGTGCCACCTTGCTCTAACGTTTATAAAGAACAAAAAAGAATTATACTTGTTTAAATCTAGGAGAGTATTCGTCGCGAAAGAACTGCCTTTTTTCGGATTCATAAAAAAAAAGCAACAACGGCAGAATACTTAATACCTACAATTTTAATGAATTGGTAATGTTGACCTCAATGTTGACAAAACTGCTGTCTAGACTCTAGACGAACACCTGTCATACAGCAATTGTATTTTTAAAGCTAGTGCCAGACATGCGCTAGCCTCATCCATTACTGAACGAATCCATGAACTTCATGCTACTTAACAGCTTTACGCGCATGTATGGCTCCAGCGTCACTAGAAGTAGCGAGCTCACAAAAACCAATGGACTTTGCACCCGGACGTGTGGTATCGAATTCGAAGAACCATCGAGTATTTGCTTTAGCAGTAAGCATGTATAGTCTTTAAAAGGAAATGTTAGGTGCTTTACTAAATTACCTAACTTGTCCGATTCCTTAAAATAAAACAAGAATATCTTATTATTTAGTACAAATAAGGACACAAGTCACTCTTAAAAGCGACGTTTAAATATTCTCCTATATACCTACGTCTCTCTGTTTATCGTATAACTCGTTTTCATGCGCACGCGGCGATACTTCAACTGCGGCGGCCCCAGTGCAGGGGTACGACGAAAAAGTGGCTTTGCGAACTGTGCTACGCCTGCCTATACTAACCTAACTGTGTAGGCCTATTTATATTTCTACTGCAACAGCTGTTTTCTTGTCAGCAGTTGACTTTCGGAAAAATTTAATTCGGAATTATGCTTTCCGAAGGCACTTGGAAAGCAAGTATAAAAAATTGTTGGAGCAAATGGTAATTTATCCCCTACTAAACTACTAACCCATGGTCAGTTCATCTAGGTGAACCTAGAGAAGATTTACTATTATCACCTATTATACTACCCCTAGCCCAAACTCCTTTCATTCACCGCACCGGTACGACTTCAATTCACATTTTCAGACTTGAATAAGAATTTTCATTTAAAGAGTTGCTGGCTACTCCGCAAGAGATGGCGCTAGCTACTCAAAATAACAAATTATAGGCGAACCCTACTACACCTTAATATTCATCATCAATTTGATATTTATTGTCGGTGGATTGTGGGATATTGACAATCGATCCTGGATCGCGAAATAAATATTGATGATACATATTTTATTTTATACAGGGTAGGGTTCGCCTAATTTAATTTGAGTATTGTTTTCCCAACTATCCAAAAGACTATTCATTGCGAAATGAAAATAAAACACCCAAATTCTCGGGTCACGCGAGATTCATCTCACAATCGAGATACGACAAAAAATTATGCGAAACGCGCGTCGATCGTGTAGTTTAAGTGTTTAGTGGTGGTGGTGTGTAGTTGAGTCTGTGTGATATATGTTGTTTCGTGTGGAAGCGGAGGAGGGTGGGTTTTTGCATGAACATATATATGTCGCACAGACGCAGCTATTTTGCACTAGCCCGGCACTGGTTTCGGGGAGTAGCAAGGTAATTTGTTCCAGTTTGTTGATAGCGTATCTTGTGACTGCATTCATTCATAGGCCCTGACATGACCATGGCCTGACCACATTGCTTCCAGGTAGGTACCTTTGTTTAATAAAAAATAACATCCATGAACTTCATTTATTCATACAAAAATTAGTAAAAATCTGTGTAGGTGTAAAATAATAATGAACTATAGCAACCCACCCTGGCTACACACAGGTTCAATTAAGATAATAAAAACCTTCTATGAAGAATTCTCTAAATTGTAGTGAAACCATATCAAAATCCGTTGCGTGGAACATACGCTATAAGGATTTAGGACAGATAGGAACGGATAGCGACTTTACTTTATACAATGTGTGTAAGTATCAGGGGATCAATTTTTGAATCTCACCGGGTGACTAAAGCTCACCAAAATAGCCGTTTTTCATAGAGATTCGGGCATTTTGGTGAACTCTAGTCACCTGGTGAGATTCAAAAATTGCACCTCAGGCGTTCCTTTTTCGAAGTTAGAAACTGCGATTGTTTGGGGGCACGTGCACCGAACTGAATAGAGCGATAATGCATGGAGACAGTTCCACTTTCCAAATTACGACAAGATATATTGACTTGATCGTAATACGGAATTAGTAGGGTGTGTGACTGGCGCCAGAGAGAGTGTTGATAACTACCAAATTAAACAGAACTATGCTATACAGTAAAATTCAAAGACATTCGGTTCAGGTTGAACTGGACGTTCATAGTTGTTGAACAAAGGTGCTGCCGCGTCGCAACAGCTTACAACTTTGGTTTAGTCTGTGGCAAGACGCCCGCCCGCCATTGCCGTTTGCCAGTCTGTCCGGCTTGTCAGCCAGTTCGCTTTGCCGCGCTGAATCGTTTATACGTATCGTTGCTTCGCGTCAAAATGCTTGCATCAATTTCGCACGAACTAAACGCTGCCCAGTGACTTTTCGTTAATAACTGTTAATACTACAACAGTTATTTAAAGTGTTCTGTGGGATTTAAGTGATAGTGTTTGAGTTCCAATAACGACTGCACGATGCGAAAGTTTTTTATTAAATTTGTCAGTGTGCACGACATTTTGCAGGGAAAATGTTGAAGGGATATTTTGTTTTGGTGTTCGTTTTTCAATATTTGCCAGCTGGTGAGTTTCTGTTTTTTTTTTAAATTTTTCATTGCAACATTATGCCAAAGTGATCCGAGATTATCTTTTTAATTGACTCATCGACCTCAATTATCACGGTCCAATTAAACAAGTTTTTTAAAAACGTTGAATAAAGTTTTTTTTTCATTCTAAGCACAAACATAAACTACCCGCTAACTATTTTTATCTAGTGTTTCCATAAATAAATAAAATTAATGCAGGAAGAAATTAGAGATAAGGTATTTTGATGCTATAATTCATAATTTCTACTAAGTGACTTGGTGCTTCAAATTTTATTTGCTAATTGGTAGAAATCCAGTTTTTAAATAGTTGTACCTAATACCGATAAAAATAAACCTGACGTATCTAATTGCAATAGAATGCTTTTGTTAAGTTGTACCTCGTTAAATGAAACGTCATAAACCGGTACCTTTCTCGATCTCTAAGAATACGTACTAATAATAATTTAACTATTTAAGTTTTTATCCGTTATAATCCTTGCAAAATACAAATAAAAAAGATCTATAGTTACTGATCTGTGTGTTCAAAATCTGTCATATTTTGACACATCTCGAACGTCAGGTTAATCTCGATGAGCGCCAGAATTGGGGGCCTGCTTTCTACCTATAGGTATTTATACCACAAACGTTAGAAGTCCTACAAGTTGGCCCCATGACATAATATTATAAAGTACTCAAATGTGTCAAATATGTCAATAAACACATTACCCTCTTTTGCGTTGCGCAGTCGGGTAACACTTGAATTATTAAGGATAGGTAAAATAAGGTTAGGACGAAGCGGTTATAGATAAGTAAAAAAAAAACTTGGGTAACATACATCATAGATAAATAAAAATTTAATCCAAGTCTACACACCATTCATAATAAAAACAGTATAACAATTTGCGATATGTAACCTAGCCGAGTAAAGTAAAGTAAATTACGATCGAAGGGTGCACCGTTCTAGATGACTTTTGGTGGTGGTCCGAACCGCCGACCGGAGTCGTCGCACGAGCCGATGGACCCTTCGATCTTCATTATAACCCTTATGATGCATTTATTAATTTTATTTGCTAAGCAATCGTAGTCGCCCGTACCTCTCGCGAGGACTACGATTAGAGACATTCAGGCCACAAAAAAAAACCTACCTACAGGTTATTGCAATGGAGCGTTTGTCAGCTGATTTCCATAACCCCTGGCGGAACCCGGACCGAAAAGATCATAGTGACACACTCACACGTGCAGGACCCTAATTCTCGGTTCATGCGAGATGCATCTCGCGTGCGACATACATCAAAAAATGACAGATTTCCAAGGGATTTGACAGTTGTTCCCTTGCGAGATGCATCTCGCATATACCGAGAATAGCCCCACAGATTTGTTACGATGTTTTGCCTCCCGTAAAACGTTGATTACTACAGTTCTTAGGTACGCCCTAGGTACGTTCTCCAAAGCCAAAAGTTTAAAGTTGGCGAGGTACAATCGAAGACACACAAGTCACCATTAAAGACAGAACTGCGGGAGTGTCATTTTTCGAAAGGGAGGCAATATCACAGAATAAATAATAGTACTAACGTACAGAAACTTCTGTTTTTCGACCACCATTAAACGAATTCCAACTTTATGATCAGGTACAAAAATTTCATATTACTTCATAAACATTCGCCAGGCGGCATACGTCAAAAGGAAGGCGCCGCCCGCGCCCGCCTTCCACCCGCAATGGCCTGGCGCACCGCTAGGGTTGGGCTGCTATTATAGTAAGCTATCTCATGCGACACAGAGTGAGCGGGCGCGCGCGCGGCGGGCCGGCAACCTACTGCGATTAACCTATGCCATGGGTGGTGCGGCGAGCGCACCTACAGTGCGGAGTGGAACCTCCCTGGCAATATAGAGTATGCACTTAGGGTTGCCAACTTTATTTACGAGAAATGAAGTATATTCAGGCCTATGAAGAATATTAAACAGTATGTTATAAAAATGAACAGTAGATATTTTATTTATTAATTGTTTTAAATAATTTTTTTAGAGCTTCTCGCACAACTTACTAATTTAAATTTGTGTGAGCGTCTAAGTTTATAAAAATGTGTTTGCATTTTGATGCTGAAAACAGTATTTTGTATATTTTATTTTTGTTTAACAGTAAAAAGCAGAATTTAGTGAAAAACAGTATAATACTGTTTAAAACAGTATAGGTTGGCAATTGGCAATCCTATATGCACTATGAAGTTGATATATCGCACGCTTAGTATTAAAGAGACTCAATTCTGAATATGATATTTCCCAAAATTAAACCCTATGTCTTTTAGTTAAGGTGATATTTTGGGACGTGTATAATTCAGAAATGGGTCGCTTTAATTCTAAACGTGCGATATGTACCTATCCCTATATATTGGCAATTTCCTTCAGTTCCCTCATTAATGGTCGGCTAAGTGTTGCTGTTTGTACTTTTTTGGACACTCGGTGCGCGTACGCGGGCCCCGAACACTACGGCAGGAAACTGCGACTGAAAAAGTTATACTTGGTCATACAATAAACAAAACAAAATATATAAACGGGTCAACTTTTGAACCTCATTCGTTTTTCATCGGTAAAAAATATAATACCTATCCACGTAGGACAGGGGGGCTATTCTCGGTTTATGCGAGATGCATCTCGCACGAAAACAACTGTCAATTCCCTTGGAAATCTGTCACTTTTTGACCCATCTCGCACGTGAGATGCATCTCGCATGAACCGAGAATTGGGGTCCAGTCGGCTCTACGTGCTGTCTCCGTACGAGATCTTTGCCTTTTGAGCAGTTAAAGAAAAAGTCTAGTTTTTTTTAATTAGCCTAAGTGCAGTTGTGATCGAGGCCTTCCAGCCGGTCACAACTCCAGTGTTGCTATTCCTAAATTTTAATCACCCAATCTCATTTTACGCGAAACTTCATTCTGTACTTAGCCGTAAAAAATTGGAGATTTTATGGTTTTTTTAATTCACTGTAAAACGTTGCGCGTGTGTTATGAGTAAGAGTTACACGAGCGAACGAAATAGGCAAGCTGCGAATTAGGAGCGTATAAATCCATTTTCAAATGTATGGATGTATATATACATGTATGTTATTTCTTTGGCACGCGCTGCAGCCCAAACGGCTGGATGTATTTTGACGTGTGAGATGCCGTTGGATTCGTCATGTAGTGTTAGTTATCTACACAAATATAATAAATAGGTAAACATTGTTTGTTTGTATGTAGGAGGTAATCTCTGGAACTACTGAACCGATTTCAAAAATGCTGTCGCAGATAGAAAGTCACAATATTCCTGATGGACACAGGCTACTAATTTTACGTGAACGAAGTCGCGCGTCCGCTAGTTTGTAATAATAAGAAATATAATATACTTGCATCCCGCCCCGGCTTCTCACGATTACAATTTGTATTGTACATGTATTTAACGGGGCGTTCCGTTTTTTTTAGCTATAATTTTGGCAGAGTGCTGTATTTTCATTTAAGAAATTCAGGATCATACATGCCAAACCATCACGTCCCGTAGTTTTCCTTAAATCTTCTTATCACAACCTGAAGAGCGATTTTTGAATTTCACCAAGTGACTAAAGCTCACCAAAATAGCCGAATCTCTATGAAAAACGACCGGTGAGCTTTAGTTAGTCGGTGAGATTTTTAAAATCTCTCTCCAGAATCTTTGTCTGTTTTATAGTTTCAGACTTGCCCATACGGACTCATCTAAATGGTCCATCCTGTATAGTTTGTCGTCTAATGAAACAATACACGTATCGAATGAAATTAAACTGTGAAAATACGAAATGAAGGCAAACGAGCAAGTAGCTCACCTGATGGTAAGTAATCACCACCGCCAATAGACACCCGCAACACAAAGGACATTGCAGATGCGTTGCCAAACCAGAGGGTTAAGACGGAATAGCTCTTGTGCCAGTAATTTCACCGGCTGTCTTGCTCTCCACGCCGGAACACTACAGTGTAAGCGCTGCTTAGCGGCTGGTTAGCGAGCAAGGTGGTAGTAGCGATCCGGCCGGACCTTGCACAAGGTCCTAACACACGAAAAAGGTTTTAAGCGACTTAAAAAAATGAAGAGGATATTCGACAGTCTTTTTTTCAACGCTAGTACACGGTTTATCTCTCAGCTGAGATTGTTACAAGCTTCAATGTCGCGTGTTGTGTCATCTAACGCTAATTGATCTGTTTGCTTGCTCGTGTTGTGATGAAGTTAATTTCCACACTAAGGCCCCTATGAAATCGGATTTATTAAAACATTTCTGAAGGTCTAAAATTGAATACGGTGCCTGACATAATAATATCGGCATGGAATAAAAATGTATTGTTGTAGATTAGATAACCATTAAAAATTGGATATGGATGAACTCCAGCAGAGTGCTTGGATATTTTTCATTACAAAGTAATTAGCTTCCTAAGTAACCCCAAATAATATCAGAGATTTTGGTTGGATGGTGTAAATACTGACTGACTACCATTAGTCCACGAGATATATCCGCGATACTTTCAGTGAATGAATAATGGTGTCTTAAAACACGATTCGATATAAATACGTGATTAATCCGTTGTTTTAAATGAATGTGCGAATCTATTTTTATTCAACGATGCGTCGAACTAGATCAATTCGGTTTTGTCCAACGTGACCCAGTTAATAAAGTCTTATACAGCTATTTCATTCCTTTATTAGGCTTCCGCCAGTGACCCAGTTTCAGCGCGAAGTATCGCATTAACACTTAATAAATATAGCACATGTACGCAGCGTCTAGTGTAAGTTTTTATTACAATAAACGCAACGAACGCGTTAGTGACAGAATAAACAATAGTACTAACGTACAGAATTTTCTCTTTTTCGACCACCATTAAACGAATTACAACTTTATGATCAGGTACAAAAAGTTCGTATTACTTCATAAACATTCGCCAGGCGGCATGCGTCAAAAGGAAGGCGTCGCCCGCGCCCGCCTTCCACCCGCAATGCCCCGGCGCACCGCTAAGGTTGGGCTGCTTACTATAATACTATCTCGCGCAACACAGAGAGAGCGGGCGCGCGTGTGGCAAGTCGGCAACCTACTGCGATTAACCTATGCCATGGGTGGCGTGCGGCGAGCGCACCTACAGTGCGGAGTGGAACCCCCCTGGCACGGTGCGGGTGCACGGCTATTGAAAAATGGTATGGAGCGTCCGCTAACTCGCGCGGGTGCGGTTGCGGGCTCATACTATTTGTTCGATAGGCGTGCACCCGCTCATAGAGTTAACTTCGCAATTACTATGGAAACAATGACGGCTCCTCTTGCGCCGCGTATTCGCAACAAAATGTTTCCATACTGTTTGTAATAAAACACAGCAAGAATTTTAATCATAACTATATTCTTTGAATAGTATAAAAAATACAGCAGCACATAGTGTGCTCTTTATGGAATTTATAGAAGACATTGACACCTGTGTTGCCACAGAGTAAAAATGTTCCAGACATCACATTTATGTTATTGAACACATACAATTTAGACGTTAACGCTAACGCGTTTTTTTGACAGAAAACTTACACTAGGGGCTCTGCAGTCTCTTATAGAATAAAATAGCGTTAAGTTAAGGTACAAGAAGCGCCTCTATCCTAGTTGTAAAAAGACGTTAACAACGTTATTTGACCAAGTGCCTGGCTAGCTACCGATAAAATGCGGTTAATAATGGTTTTTTTTTATACAACATAGGAAGGCAAACAAGCAAGTGTGTCACCTGATGGTAAGTGATCACCACCGCCTATAGACACCTGCAACAACAAAGAGAGTGCAGATGCGTTGCCAACCCAGGGGCTAAGATGGAATACCTCTTGTGCCAGTAATTACACCGGCTGTCTTGCTCTCCACGCCGGAACACAACAGTGCAAGCACTGCTGCTTAGCGGCAGGATTAGCGAACAAGATGGTGGTAGCGATCCGGACGGACCTTGCACAAGGTCCTACCACCCGCCAATTTATACGACTGTGACCTAAAAAGGGTACTAACAAACTGGAACAAATTACCTTGCTACTCCGCGAAACCGACTTGCTAACTCTGCGTTTTAGTTTCGCGGAGTAGCAAGGTAAATTGTTCCAGTTTGTTGAAATGGACCTCCGCAAAGTAACGCCTGAATCTATTAATTATCAAAAAAGGGTACTATTTTTGTAGTTTCTTCAAGTCGTATAACGTCAACGTAAAACAAACTAAAACTATTAAAAAACCGGTCACATGCCACATGCAAGTCGTTCGTACACTCGAAAAACACGCCTTTCTGGCGGCGAATCGCGAAAAATGCGGTAAATTAGCCGTTAACGAACGACTTATACTTTACTGAGAACAGGAGAGTGATTTTCTTAGCGCAACAGCGACGAGCTCGACGCTGAGGCAGCGCCCTGTCTGGCTCTAGCGCTAGCTCGAGTGAGCGAGACATGGCGATGCGCCGGCGTCGAGTCCGACGCTGATACGCTAAGAGAATAACAGTGTACAGATGTGTCACTCGATTTGACCTTATAAACTAATGCCCTCGTTATGTTTTATGAAATCAAGCTGTTTTGTGGTTTGTGTTTGTCACGTAGCTATTGCCCGATCTTTTTAATTTAAATGGCAATACGATGCGTCAAAAAAATAGAAGTTTAAAAACTGTTACCTGACTACGGAAAAAACTAAAAAGTTAAAAAATTTGTTGTGACTGATTGCTATCACTGTCTTCTAGAGTAAGGCAAGTATGTTAATATGTTATATTTTACTGTTAATATACATCTGTTTAAGATTTCCTGCGGTGTCACATTCATAACACAGTAATACAAATCCAAAGCCGTGGTCGAGCGTCAACTACAACTACCAATTATAACAAATACGCACGACCACGGCATTTAAAAAGAATTTTTAGAAGTTACAGTAGAGTTACAGCGATACAAATTTAAAAAAATTACGAAGAAAAAAGTTCTTTTTTTGTTTCGGAATATGTGCATTCGAATCCAGAAAAAAAATATAGGAAATTTAATTTTATTAGTTAGTTACAAGCTGACAGTATTAAAATAAACGCGATTCAGTGTTGGCGCATACACATCTCGAGTTTGACGTCATCCTCGTTGCATGCAGCGTCGTGATTTTATTACTCGTGATATTTCGAAAAATAATGATCGTAAATGAAAACTAAAAACACAATTTTTCTTCTTTTAACAAATTCTATCAATTTTGAAAAAAAAGTCATCAGAATACCGTATTGTATTGTGACATTATGCCATAGAAAATTGAAGCTATAGAAGAACAATTAACAATAGCTATTTCGTGAGCAAGAACAATGGTTTCAACAACTTATCTGATGCCTGGAGTGGCTTTCCGCCTCCGTGCTGTTATGACTGTTACGAGACCAGAAATTTTGTTTTTTCTCTTTTTTGCTCATGGCATCCTCTGCAGACAATTATAATCAAACGAGTTACGTGTGTGTGACTCGGAGCATGCTCTCGTGATTTGATATCGATAAATATGATGTCAATGTATACATACAATGTATACATACAAGCGGACCCGGGATATTTTAGTACATGTGATCTATGACATAACAAAATCTATACAGGGAATGATAATCAGGTTTTGCTATCGATCTGAGTAAAGCATAGAAATAGTACAGCATAGAAGGAGTATTAAAATTGAAAGCGATATTTTATTATCTGATCTCTTTACTTTAAATGGCAATACAATGTGTCAAAAAGAGATGACTACATTCTCTAAACTCCTCTTCAATTGACACCCTGTACACGACCAATAGACAAAATGGTCACCTTTGGCTATGGTAATGTTTACATTAAGGTAGTATACTCTACGTTTTTCTTATTAATTTGCGGGTTTTACTACCTTGACGCACACAAAGGTGACCATTTTGACAGCTTTGGCTATGTACACTTGACAAGTACTGAGGCTATATCCATGCTTTAGTCCTTCATCCAAGGAGTAAAGTATCATTATCTTTTATAGTGTTTGCTCAGATCCACGAAGCCGACCTGCGTCAAAATTTCGTGAGCTTGCCTTTAGTTTCCTCAACTGACGTCCGCGATGACTCCAGCCGAGTCGATGAGTAATTCTGAGAAGATCATTTTTTCCCTTTTGTTGAATGTAACGGAAAAAGGTACAGTTTCGGATTTTGGTACAACACAACAGCAAATACACGCAAAATGTCCACCATCAGTCCATTTTGAATAGGATAGTTAGATAAGGCAAAAAAAACGGGCTAAGTGTGAGTCGGACTCGTGCACCGAGGTTTCCGTCATCAACAACATCTAGTATACATTTTTGCTTTGTATGACCAAACATTTTTTTTTGTGTTTATTAACTACATATTTACGGTTTTCGGATTTATTATTTCATTTGTGCTGTGAGATCTTTCTTCTTGCCAAATTTCATAGTTCTAGGTCAACGGGAAGTACCCCATAGGTTTTTGAGTGTCTTGCGAATGTATGAAACATGCGGCTTAAACGGCCGTATGTTTTGATTCCGTTGAATGAGAAGTTTGATTTTTTCTAGGCTCTAAGGGACTGCCGACTTGAGTATTTAATATTAATATCAACTCAATACCTCCATGCGTTCCTCAGAAAAAGGGTTTTGACAGACAGACAGACCGACAGACGGACGGACAACGAAGTGATCCTATAAGGGTTTCGTTTTTCCTTTTGAGGTACGGAACCCTAAAAATGATGCTCCAATGCGCCATAAACAGAATTAGCACCTCAGAGATATGGATGGATGACGAAACGTGCAAACATTATAACTACCTACTCTTTGACAACGTCGACGGTAAGAATTAACAAGGTTGTGTAATAATCAAGTTCGATGAAAGAGATGTGCAATCATCGAACGCCACAACCAACTACATATAATAATAAAGCTTAAACCGATTCATTGTAAGCAGATCCGCCACAAAATTTACTGATGCCCTGCCCCTATTATTTCTCAGCATGTTTCCCTAGCGACATCGAAGAACATATATGAAAGCTACATGCCAAGTTTGGTGCTTTCCGGATGGGACCAGTGTTGCCGGATCTCCTGATTTTTCGGGGGATTTACTGATTTTTCCATAATTCTACTGATCTACTGATTTTAACTAAAAGTCTACTGTTTTTTTCAAATGCTAGCTTATCTTTAAAAGAGGATATGTAATATAAAAATCTGAGTGAAATGACACACAAAATTATCATAGTTTGGTTGGCACTATAAAATTGTCATCGTAAAATGGACTTAATGGGGTGAACACATAGTTAATCTTGCTCCGCAGTCAGCGAAATAAACTGGTTTGAACACACTACGCCAAAATGATTACTTGATTATGGTGAGAAAGCAATACCATCTCTATTTCAGTTATGCGTATTTGTACCTAATATATACAAACTGTTTTTTTTTAAATCAAAAATGCAACTACTGATTTTTTGAAAATTTTCCCCATACATCTACTGATTTTTCAAAAATGGACCTGGCAACACTGGATGGGACTGTAAAATTGATTTTTGTTAGGACGAGGAGCCGTTTTTTTAAATTGGTATGAAAACTACCATGTGGGTCACCTGTTGATAAATTATCATCACCGTCCATAGATACCCATACATATATATATGTATAAATTATTATGTTATATAATCTAGTTTCACTGTTATTTATTTCTGCACCAACTACCATCTAGTCATCTTAGTTTTAATTTCTATCTCTATCCAAAGGTTGTCTGGAAGAGATCGCTCTCAAGCGATAAGACTGCCTTTTGGATACTATATTTAAGATTGTAATTCTGTCAAATTGTAATGTGGTATTCAATAAAGTATATTGTATTGTATTGTATACCTGCAAAAACCAAGTAGATTGTTGATGCGTTGCCAACCCAGAGAGCTAAGATGAAATACCGTTTGTGCCAGTAATTTCACCTACTAGGGGCTGTCTTGCTCTCCCCGCCGGAATACATCTGTACAAGCAAGCCTTTATGTGCTTCAATTTGACGAGGAATGTGAACCCAGCGCTCTCCATACAAACGGCGATAACGTTTTCCACCCTCTAAACTTTAACCTATAGCCATGATTTTTTTGCATGTTATCATTATGCCCTAGAACAGGTTTGTATGTTTTGATTGTTTAAATATTCTTGGTAGTTGCAAAAATATTGACGCTTTTTTGTTTTGTATGAAACTCCTAAAATGCAAATATTGTCAGATCTATGAAGAATATTTAAAAAATCAAAACATACAAACCTAGTTCTAGGGCATAATGAGAACATACCAAAAAATCATTGCCATAGGTTAAGGTTTAGAGGGTGGAAAACGTTATCGCCGTTTGTATGGGGAGCGCTTTTTCGGGCTGTGTTCACACTCTTCTTAAGTTTTTCGTACAAAAATGTGACAAATAATGTTAAACTGTAGTACTTGTAACTTTTGCGGCATAGGCCATAGGTACCATTACCATGAGTTTCTATCGAAAATTCGAATTACGTTACTACAGTCGATAGCGGTTAAATACGCTCCCATTTGTCAGTGAAAGAGTTAACCATGGTCGATTCGGTATTTTTCGATGACATGTGTCAAATTTGAGACTCATGGTACCAATATTCTACGGCAACAGCTACAAAACGTTAGACACTGACGTTCAGATTTCGATAGGTAATTTACCGTTGGACTCTTACTAGCGATCTTTAGTTATCTAAGTGAGCACAAGAGGCGCTGTGAAATTTCCCATACGAATCGTTTTACGCTGTCGCTAGCGAGTATGGTTACGGCTAGGTGCACTGTACTCATGGTAGGGGTACTGGGCCCAATTACATAAACGCGACAAGCAACAGGTGACAGTGACAATTCGGTATAGCTTGCCCACTATGATGTTAAGTCTGTAAGACTGTAGCGTTACTTGTCGCTAAGTAATGTACGGCGACTTGTCACTGTCACCTGTCGCCTTTCGCGTTTATGAAATTGGTCCTTGGTGCTGGTTGCGGGAACCCGCTGGTTGCGAGCAGCGCAGGCCGGGCGTTGAGGCGATATTTGAAGGAAGCCAATAGTGGACGTCTTTCGGCTGATATGATGATGATGATGAAACAACAGTTTAATATGATGTGTTAATTATTAATCCATTTTCTAAACACGCTTAGCCAGTTTGTTCATACAATTAACTTGGCTTGCGGTTAATTACATCTATTAAATGAACGATTAATTGTATTTATGCAATTTCATTGTATACAGAAACGAGATGTCGCTCGGATAAAAGTGGATCGCATTATAAGATTTTTTCTTTTGAATTTTATGTATATAATAGGTAACTATTAGAAGATTACGTTTTTGGATTATATACGGGAAGGAAAAAACCAATAGGAAATGAAGGAGAACACCCTTAAATAGTTAGATAGTTAACAAGTTAGATAGTTAAAGATAGTTAGTTTATACTTTATTATATTACTTATATTTTTTAAACTTATAATTATTTAATCAAATTAAATTATGTATCATCATCATCATCATCTCAGCCACAAGAAGTCCACTGTTGGACATAGGCCTCCTCCATGGATTTCCAAAGTGGCCGGTTGGAAGCAGCATGCAACCAGCGCCTTCCTGCCACCTGTATGAGGTCATCGGACCATCTTGTGGCTGGTCGTCCTACGCTGTGCTTGCCAATACGCGGCCGCCATTCGAGAACTTTCCGACCCCATCGGCCAATTATATATAAAGATAGTTAATTTTACTTAAAGGAAACATTATTTTATTTTTCGTAATAGGAGTGACTGCATTCACTGATATTTTATAAAAGCTTTGGTGCCTACGTGAGCCTGGAATAAATCCGCCATTCGAGAACTTTCCGACCCCATCGGCCAATTATATATAAAGATAGTTAATTTTACTTAAAGGAAACATTATTTTATTTTTCGTAATAGGAGTGGACTGCATTCACTGATATTTTATAAAAGCTTTGGTGCCTACGTGAGCCTGGAATAAATCCCACTGCATTAGAATTTTTAGTATTTAATAGTTTTTTATTTGTTTAATCATGCTGAAATTCCAGTATTAATTTTGTTTTAGTTTTATTGATTAATGCTTTTTAAGAAATTTGACGATCTCAATATAAAAACGTGTAATTTGACATTTTATGCAATTTATAATGTAATTATATTGACTAAATAGATAAACTAAACTATTAAAAAAATAAGCACTCACAATTGTATTATACTAATCGATAATATCAATGATAAGCATGGAATATCTCGCAGAAACTTTGAGTCTTACATTTAAAAATGTCCATAAATCCTAAGCTTACAATTTATTGTTTTGGATTCTATATAAAGTTTGTTAAAAAACAATGTGATTTAGGCTCGTAGTTTTAAACCTAACTAATGTTTCAGAGTCTATATATTTTTATTTTATTTTATTTCTTTTTTGGGAAACAAACAGCTTAAATTAATACTTAAAATATAGAAAATTACAGTTAACACATCAGCCAAAACAGTTTCCACTTATAATTTATTTCTTCGTATCTTTATGCTCAGATATAAAAATTGTAAGTAGTAATTAACAAAATTAACATATATTTAAATAGTAAAATTACTCAATCAGTGAGAAACAAAATAGGCATTAATATTCTAAATTTAAATTCTTCTTTTTTTTTTAACATAGCAAACTTACACTATAATGAGGTTACTTTTTTTTCATTCAAAGTCAAAGTCAAAATATTTTATTCAGATTAAGCTTACAGGTAGCACTTTTGAATGTCAAAAAATTTACCACCGGCTCGGAAAAACCTCTGATGAGAAGATACCGGCAAGAAAGTCAACGAGGTGATTGTTTTAATTGTAGACACAAATTCTTGCAATTTCATATGACATATAATGGACATCAGAAGACATAATTACCGATAGCCCACGAATAAAGCAACAAATGTTAAATTGTAACCTAGAAAACCCCAAGCACCCATAATCGGGTTTACGACATCTCATATATATCGAGTGAATTAGACATTTTGGCAGCTCCGGTTGTGAATTGTTTTGGCCCGAATTCGCGCCAAAAATATAACTGCGTGCCAAATAACTGAATAATTTAAAATTATACCGACTACTCTCACCATGGGCGTACCCAGGGGGGGCAGGGAGGGGCAGCCATCCTCCCTGGAAATCTCGCAGAACATGTATGAACTCGCCTAATTACTAATCAAAGTGTAAACAGGGCCTTATGCTCTAACTTTTAAATAAACCGCGCAGTAGACACTGGCAAAATGCACGGTGCAATTGCCAAAAAACCGCGCGCGACGATGGCGGACGAAGATTACAGAATCTAGCATCTGACTTGTCCCCACCCCTAGGCCAGAAGCTGGGTACGCCCATGCCTTTCACTGTAGCATCATTATGCTACAAATAACTTTGTACAGGTTAAATTTAAGGCCCTTAGTATCGCCAACCTTGGGCTTATGTGCCGCTCGTGACCCACATATCACCCACGGATTTTTAGCGTTTCGTGTATTTTGTCAACAATACATGTAACACTAAAAATGGTTTTTTTATAGGTACATTAATAACTATATTTTTGCTGAAAGAATCGTGCGAAGCTCTTGCAGTTTAGAAAAGTTAGCGATTTTGAAGTTAATCTATGCTATGTAGAGTATTTGATGATTTTCATATATTTTAACAAACTGGAACAAATTACCTTGCTACTCCGCGAAAACAGTGCTGGGTTCGTGCAAAATAGCTACGTCTGTGCGACGCATATATATTCATGCAAAAACCCACCCTCCTCCGCTTCCACTTACCACCAGGTGACCCACTTCCTTGTTTTCCGTCCTATGTTGTATATATAAAAAAAACCAGTGCCGTGCTCGTGCAAGTTAGCTGCGTCTATGCGATATATATATATATGTTCATGCTAAAACCTACCTTCCTCCGCTTCCACACGAAACAACATATATCACACAGACTCGACTAGCTTCAAATTAGCTTGCTTGCTTGGTTTCGCGAGTAGCAAGGTAGTTTGTTCCAGTTTGTTTTCCTTGCGAAGCGGCGGGTCGCTAATACTGTGTTATATAACTTTACGTATGTTCTATTAACTTATTATTACTGTTAAACTAGGGATGGGTTATACTTGCTAAATCGCGTACCAGGGCTTAATAGTACGTCCACCTTCTCATACCAGGTGCAGAAACCAGGTATCAAAATACTTTCAAAGTATTTTCTGTCCAACGTAACGAGTCGAATACTTGCTTCCTTGCAAGTTTAAACCTTGTTATTATACACATAAGATTCAAAATATATATTCCAATCAAGACGTAAAATACTTTAAAAGTATTTTATTTCACGTATAAGCACAATCTGAATCTTATGTGTATGAATATAAGATATAATTTTGTACTACTTTAAGTAGTACTTACTTTGAAGGGACAGTATACTTTAATGGAAAAATACTTTCAAGTCTTGCAAGTATATCGGGTCGGTACCTGGTTGGTATACTTGCAAGGAAATACCAGTACCATTACCATGAGTTTCTATCGAAAATTCGTATTACGTTACTACAGTCGATAGCGGTTAAATACGCTTCCATTTGTCAGTGAAAGAGTTAACCATAGTCGATACGGTATTTTTCGATGACATGTGTCAAATTTGTGACTCATGGTACCAATATTCTACGGCAACAGTTACAAAACGTTAGACACTGACGTTCAGATTTCGATAGGTAATTTACCGTTGGACTCATACTAGCGATCTTTAGTTATCTAAGTGAGCGCTAGAGGCGCTGTGCAATTTCCCATACAAATCGTTTTACGCTGTCGCTAGCGAGTATGTTTACGGCTAGGTGCACTGTACTCATGGTAAGGGTACTGGTATCAAAACCTGGTAACGTAAAAACGCACCATCTCTATGTTAAACCGAGTTCTCTTGTTGCTACCTTCAATAACTATTGACCTATTCAATGCGAATTGACCTATACACGCTTGCAATTGTTTTTAGATCAATTCACGCCAGTTAATGCTCCATTGCCAATTACTAGAGCAATGGCTTAATAAGCGGTCACTGATTGAATTCGAAGGCCAATCTTGTTAATAAACCGCCTACGTCAAGTTTACGAAAACAAAATAACAAAATAAAGCTGTTGACGGGCGTTGACGCGAATGTCATTCATCGCGCGTGGAAAAGATACCCACTGATTTTCGGGAGTCTAGTTTAGCATGGCAACACTCAATCGTGGTTTGAAAGTAAAGAAGTATTGAGACTGACTCTAAACAAATTGAAGTTATAAACATGATAATTTGAATTGGAACTACTGATCACAAATAGACTATAAGTATTATAACGTGTTCCAGGATTTTTACATTTAAAGGGGGAGAAGCGGGGGTGAAAGTTTGTAAGGACGTATTGATTTTTTTAATAGGAACTTGTAATTTTGAAATACAGCTACTTATCATAAATAAGTAATGACGTGTCACAGGGTTTTTGGATTTTCAGATTTGTAGGGGGGAAACGGGGAGTAAAAGTTTGTATGGAGGTATCGGGTTTTTAATAGGTACTTGAAATTCTTGAAATAAATAAATAATTTTGTGTTTCAGGGTTTTACGACTCTCGAATTTAAGGGGTGGGAAATGGGGGTGAAACTTTGTATGGAGGGGAGGTATCGATTTATTCAAAAATAGGAACTTCAAAATGTTTGTTTGTTTTGGGGTATTTGGATTTTTACATTGGAACGGGGAGAAAACGGGCCGTGAAAATAATATGAGAGGGAGTGAGAGCACTTATAAGTTTTCTGATTCTAGAAAAAGTCATTTGTTTTCTGTAGGCTAAGCGGGCGAAGCCGCGGGCAGAAGCTAGTCAAGCATATAATTAAGCAGAAGACGTTCCTTCGGCCTTTAAGATATTTTAATGACGGGCGTAAAAAGACTTTTATCCTGAGTAATATAACATGAAAAAAAACTAAACCACTACACAGATTAAAAATAAATTCGAAACAAATTCGAAATTTAAACGAGCGCAGATCAGCCGTTCTATTTTTCGCAAATGGCGATCGTTAAATAAATCTGCCAAGATTCGTGATTGATTCGAGCTCTGTATTTTGTAGCGAAAGCTAGTCCTAACAAGTAGGTGCATTCAAGACTATGCCTCATATAGCACCGCAAACTTAACAAAGCAGGTGGTTGAAACTGGAACTAACATGGCTGCATACTGTCTCACGTGTATAGTATGACCGCTAGCGCCGCATTCAACTGGTGAGTTAAGTTTGCCCCAGACTGCAGACTGCTCCCGTGTGACGGTTCTCATACAGGGACAGTTAGTTCTTGGGACCGTTTGTTGGCACACTTGGCGGGAAACTGTAAAATGGATTCGGGTCTCGTCGGAAAAACTCGGGAAGTGTCGGCAGGTGAAAAGTTACTGGCCATGTAGTAAGGAGTAGACGCCCTCCTTCCTAAAAGGAATGGTGTTGATTCAAATATACAATAGTCTATAAAACTGCAAAAAAAAATCTTTACTTGAATATGGAATCTTCTTGCTGAGACTTATACGTACAAGGCAAAAATGCAAGTACAATTTTAAGAAGTTAAAAAGTATAGAAACACTTGTTCGCTAAAAATAACACTACTGACTCTTTGAAAAAAAAATTTTTTTTTAATTTTTTCGGCTCAAGGGCAGCAAATGGCTGTCCTAAGGTCGGGGTTTGGAATGATGCCTCAAGGTTCAAACAAAGTGGTAACACAGTACCCGGCCAAAAACATTGCACATCGGTCTTTGGAAAGAGACATTTGGCTGTTTACGAAGATTTCCGAACACTGGCGACCTTCCATCAATCATCGTATTTATTGAGTTTGTTTCATGCGAAATAAATACTGCACTTTATGGACTTAATTAGTTTGCGCCAAATCGATGACATGTAAACTTTGAATATCTATAGAGAGTTATGGCCACTACTAGAAAAATGATAGTATAACAATTATGAATTATTTTGAAATAAAATAATATATTTTGAAATAAAATAATATAGACCAATTTTTTCAATAAGTATTGTAAATCAAAAATTTCAAATATTCTCAATACCTTTCATTTATCACTATCTGTGCTCTCAATGAGGTCAATTTAGTGTCACTATCACCCGTATTTATTACTAGTCTATCAGTGTAACAACATCATAATCAAAATTGGCCATATCTAAATTTCCTTTTGGACTCCCTTTTTCGGAATGATGAACTAAACTGAAGTGAAAGATGTCTCAGTACTGATTTCGTTGAATATTTTATTCAAAGTAATTCTTGAAATTCGAGTGGCATTTGCAACTCCTTAAAATAATAACTTATATTGTCATCTTATTTTTTTTTTATCTGTCAGCTTCGGTGGCAAAATAATTATAAACATTGTTAATAATTTCGCGCGACCGACCTCCGCCGAAAGAGGAAAAACTTCACTCTTTTTTCTAAAGATGTCATCGCACAATTTTAATTGGGGGGTTTCAACAACTCTATATTATATATTTTCAACTAAATGCGTCCGTACCCTACTGGAGCTGTACAGCGACTGACGAACGTCACATAGTCAGTGTGAGACAACGCTCTATGACGCGGAAAATAGCCGAGTCTCTTTCCAAAGACCGATGTGCAATCTTTTTGGCCGGGTACTGTACATAGTTACTAATAGCAATATACCCATAGTCAGTCTGATCGCCCAAGATACAGGCTTTGCCTAGTTTGGGGATCACTGTTGATTCTTCTTACCATTTTCTTTTTACGTGTGCACAATACTTTTTGTATCATCAACATTGTTATTTTTAACTCTATTTTCAGTGCAATAAAGTCACTTATTTACATTACCGCCCAAGTAGGACACTAAGCGCTATATAAGCTGTATAGTAACCGTATAAACGTGATTGGCTTGTGCCTATATTCGAATAGTTCTCAGAGCTAGTTTGACGTCATGATATCTTGATTCGATCTTTTACTAGAACCCGCAAATCGGTAAATCCGCAATTTATTCATATAGATGCCGGAAAAGTCATGCTATGATACTCGTAATGTTTGTTAGGTATCACTTGTTTTTAAGCGGTGTGGGCGGATGACCATAAATATAGTGTATTTAGGCATTAATCTATCAAAATACATTGTGTGTCCTCCCAAAATACGCCTGCTATTGTTAATATACATCACTTTTGCAAAAATAGGCTTCTTGAATTTTTAATTGCTTTCCTACATGGAATTTGACATCGATTTCGCTAATGACGACTTTGACATTAGACAAGTGTACTGTAAGGCTGGCGTTGTTGCACAAGGGCACAAAAGCTTCAATACAATTTCAGAATTAAAGAAACGGGTTACATTTAATTGGTCACTTTTTTCAAATGATATTACAATGCATGGATGTACAGTGTCATACTAAATGATAGCAGAAAAACGGCCCGACATAAGAATACAGGTTGACGCCAATAATGTTACAAATGTAAATTATTAGTTTACCATTTATAGTCATTGGATTTACAACTTTACGTCTAACTGCATAAAATAATAATTTATTGAGTTTCGTTGCAAATAGGTTTTTTTTTTCCAAATCATAGTATTGACAGCAGCGCCATCGGTCCTACAGACAGACAGCGCGCGCGAGCGACTGTCGATTTATTCTACTTTGATACGCCTTTTTTTAAACACTGACTAGAAGTCCGCTACTTATAGGTCAGTGCTTTTTTCATTAAAACTCGAGTTGTTTTCTATAAATTTAATTCTCATTCTGTGTGAGATCGAAATAAAAATCACATGTCCGACAAACATTTAATAGAACGAGGAAATCCAAATTTTCCATATAGCAATGCATTACTTAAATTGTTTGATTTGGGCAAAAAAAAAAGCATTGTTGTTTTTTTTTTAGCCGCCCGGCGCGCCAATGACAGTGACATTCAAGCCACAAGGTCGTGTATGACAATTTTTACTGTACAATCGAATTGACGTCAGCTTTGTGATGATTGTCATTTCGAACATTGGAGGCGGAGGTAAAAGGAAACGGTTCTATTGAAAACATAATTGACATATTTTTTTTCGTTTTTTTCAGTTGCTAAATTATAAATTAGACGTGTATAGACTAAAAATAGTAGATTGTGTCGCAAGGAAGCAAAATAATATATTTATGACGAGCGTGGATTCAAGCGATACCGCCCGAGATGAAAAATAATACTAACTTTTATGAGGAACGTGTAAAAAAAAAGAATTTAAAATTAAATTAGTTTTTGCAAGCATATTGCTATTAATATATAAAAACAAAATTTGTCTTATGTATGACTTTAAACCGGCTTAAGAAACACATTAAATGATTTTACTTGATTTCGTGCTAAAACCTATGTCACACAGGTCACCACAATTAAACCCATTTTAGTATGAACGTACGTAATATTTTGAGCCTTACGGCGTACTTTGGCAGAGCAAATACGGTTACACGCCAGCGAGGTATCCGCTCGTCTAAACAAACAACTATTATTATGACTATGATGATTTTTAAATTACATACAAAGACTAACCAAATGAAAAGTTGTCAATTACAGCATATACATATAGTAAAAGTTATATTCATATGAATTAAGATATCACGTACACTTGGACAAACATTTTTTGTTCTCGATCACGAGACACGTTGCGTCACTGACGTTTACTAAAGCCGTTACGTGATGTTTGCCGATTTAAGCCATAAAATAAGTTGAACAAAATACTGTATTCCTGAAATTATTTTAACCCTCGCGTGTACCATATGTGGTGCACAGCGAAGCAGCCACATCGATCCCGTGAACCATATGTGGTACACGAACACGCAGGTCTGCTCGTTCATTGTACAATCAAGTTTTAAAATATGGGTACCTTGAACGTCTTGAAATCAAAAATATTTATTAAACGCTTTTAAGATCGTAGGTACATATTTCCGTTTCGTATCGGTTTAATTTTAACAAGCTCTTGTGTTAACTTGCTTCGTTAGTCAGTACATTGTGAACCTTTACACATCAACTGTGAGCCATTACAGCCGGACAGCAATTTAAACTGCAGGTCAGCTACAAAATTTTATGTAGTTGCAGTTTTTATGCGGGTGGCCTAACTGCATTGGAAAATCCAGCCGGTGTGCAGTCGTGAGAATTGCTCACCGGCTGCACGCGGACTGCACAGTACGTTAGCAGTTCCGATAAGTATTTTGTTTTATCTTTTCTCTTGTGTTATTTCGAATATTTATACTTCTTATTCTCGATACAGTTACGCCAACCGCATAAAAACTGCAGCTTCGCAGCCGGCTGGCAGTTTATCTGTAATTGCGCTAAGACAATTTGATGTGATGTAGTGATGTAACGAATGTCATTTTTTGAACATTCGCGGATGCGAATGCGAATGCAAATATCTGCTACCGACATTCGCGAATGCGAATGCGAATGAGAATATTCAGTTTTTGTTCAAATTTGGCGCCAATTGTCTGTGGCTTGGAGGTCTCGTTCGAAGGAGATGCGTTCCATGTGTATTTATAAGTTCCAATGAAAATGTAATTGTTAAGCGTCATTGCAAAAAAAATCAAGTAAGTAAATAAATAATACCAAATGATAAAGTGAAAACTGATATTGTGATTACGAGGTTAGTTACTTTATCTTGCATTAAAAAAAACATAAGAAATGAATGGATTTTGATTTTATTTATCTACTATTGTCTTCAAATTGGTTGCGCATAAATTTTGGCAAATGCGAATAATGCAATGAATATGCGAATATTCGCGAATGCGAATGCGCATATTCGTTACATCACTACTCTATACAGTTACGCCAACCGCATAAAAACTGAAGCTTCGCAGTCGGCTGGCAGTTTATCTGTAATGGCGCTAAGACAATGTGATGTGATGCAATTAGAGACTAACCGAGAGGCCCTAAGTCCACGTGTGAACGTTCCATAGTTGTCAACAAAGCGTGTTACGCATATTAAGGACCCACTATGTCCCAGCGTGGGTCTTTGTTTATACCCAATGAAAAGTGCAGTGCACCTTTTAGATTACATGGCCATTATAGAGACGGAAAATTTGACTTTGGAAACATTGGATAGGTTTGATGTCAACTATAATCAAACGAATAATAGTACATTATACCCCTAGAGCGGTAAAATAAGATATGTAGGTACAATGGGGTGCAACGTGCTATACTTAGTGTCGCCTTTTTTATCTTCTTTGCTTAGGATAAATAGTCTAAGATCCGAACTTAAATCGACCTTCACAGAGTACTATTGTAACATATGTAATTTAGAAATAACTGAAAAGGCAAATTGTTATCACTTCAGAACACTGACCTATGAGTAATATGGACTTCTAGTCAGTGTTTAAAAAATGTCGTATCAAAGTAGGATCAAAAGAAGACTAAATCGACAATCGCTCGCGCTGTCAGTCTGTCGGACTGACGGCGCTGCTGTCAATACTATTATTTTGTAAAAAAAACCTTTTTGTAACGAAACTTAATAAATTATTATTTTATGCAGCTAGACGTAAAGTTGTAAATTCAATGACTATACATGGTAATAGTATTTTATCTACACACATATCATAAAGGCTAAATAACGCGTTCAAAAAGCCTAGGAAATGACCAGCATTATTACAACCAATGTTATTATAAGAATTTTCTTGTCTGTGGTAGTAGGTAAATCTGTTCTTTATTGGTCATCACATTACCGATATCTCGTGACTGCTCGTGACGTTATGAATTTAAATTTGGAACAGCTGTCAAAAGTCTAGTTCTAGTATCCACAGATATTAAAACAGTTATCGATACGAAACGTCAACTCAGTATGTTTTTATTAATTTAAACGCACGACAGTTGATCTCGAGTGATATGACAATAGGGACTATATTCGTTCGTCTATGGTTAAAAAAAACGTTCGTCTTGACGGATAGATCGAATCACAGAGTACCTTTTTAATATACATGGCGGCCATTAGTTGTCATTCGTTTTTGGTTTTTTGCTGTTACGGTTTTTTGCAGTTATGATATGTGTGTAGATAAAGTAATGTATGCAACTGTATATAATTAGACCTTAAAACACTCGTGTGATCCTATTATGAAACTCGCTGACGCTCGTTTCATAAAACCACACTCGTGTTTTAAGGCCTCTCATTATATAGCAGTTGCATAATAGTATTTTATGCAACTGCTATATAATGAGAGGCCTTAAAACACGAGTGTGGTTTTATGAAACGAGCGTCAGCGAGTTTCATAATAGGATCACACGAGTGTTTTAAGGCCTAATTATATACAGTTGCATACATTACTTTATCTACACACATATCATAACTGCAAAAAACCGTAACAGCAAAAACCAACAAACAAGTATGGCGGCATTTCGATCTATCCGTCAAGACGAACGTTTTTTTTAAATCATAGACAAAAGAATGAAGCCCCTATTGTCAGGTCACTCGAGATCAAATGTCGTGCGTTTAAATTAAAAAATCATACTGAATTGACGTTTCGTATCGATAACTGTTTTAATATCTGTGGATACTAGAATAGAGACCAACTTGAATTTTGACAGCTGTTCCAAATTTAAATTCATAACGTCACGAGATATCGGTAATGTAATCACCAATAAACACGGACTACTAAGAGATACTACCCAATAAAGAACAGATTTACCTACTACCACAGACAAGAAAATTCTTAAAATAACATTGGTTGTAATAATGCTGGTCATTTTCTATGGTTTTTGAACGCGTTATTGAGAAATTATGATATGTGTGTAGATAAACTAATAATTTTCATTTGTAACATTGTCGTCAACCTGTATTCTTATGTCGGGCCGTTTTTCTGCTGTCATTTAGTATGAATCTGTACATCCGTGCATTATAATATCATTGCTTCAGAACGATCAATAGTAATAAGACAAAAGACGTTGGGTGGGATGAAAAAAGGCACCTTAACACAGAAACAGTCGCAGATATATTTATGACTTTCCTACTGGAATACTCGAATGCGAATATCGCCATTTCGCTAACGTCTCCCCGAGCATGTTTGCATGCGTTTCGGCCATTCATGCCAAGACGACCGCTGCTAATAATAGAACGGCTTGTTTACCAACATGAGCGCTAGTTGCTGTGCCGTAAAGAAACACTTCACATTTTATATTAAATTCTGGACGTAAACGCGTGCCGTTTTATTTTTAGCATTCCGTACTTAAAAAGGAAAAACGGAACCATTATGGGATCACTTTTTTGTCCGTCTGTCTCTCTGTCACGACCATTTTTCTCAAGAACGCGTGAAGGTATTATTAATATCAAATACTCAGGTCTGCAGTTTTTAGAGCCGTGAAATAATTAAACTTCTAAGTCAACGGAATCAAAAGATACGGCCGTTTATGCCGCATGTTTCATACATTCGCAAGACACTCAAAAAACTATAGTGCACTTCCCGTTGATCTAGAACTATGAAATTTGGCAAGAAGCAAGGTTTCACAGCAACCGTAAATGTGTGTTTTTTTTTCATTAAACAAGGCAAAAATGTGATACTATAGATGTTGTTGATGACGGAACCCTCGGTGCGCGAGTACGACTCGCACTTGGCCCGTTTTTTTGACTAACGACTAACCTCGGCTTCGTAAGGAAAAAATAAAATATTTATTCAGTAATTTAATAAAATAGAATGTAACTTTATTCCATTCGGAGTTGAGACCCTTGGTCCGTGGGGTCCTAGTGCACTAGGCCTCTTCAAGGAGATCTCGAAGAGGCTGGTCGACGTCACAGGCGACCGAAGAGCTGGCAGCTACCTCGCACAGCGTATAAGCTTAGCTATACAGAGAGGTAATGCTGCCAGTATCTTCGGTACCATGCCAAGGGGGCCTTCTTTTTTTGATATATTTTAGTTATAATGTTTTAATGTAGTTTGATTGTTTTATTTTATTATAAAATATAAAATTACACTGTTAATGCTGCAGAACGCACTCAGAATATGCTGCTGCAAGCAGCAGCGCTGATTTTCAGAGCCCTGGACTTAAAAACTTAAACCTATCATTAGACGCCACTATCACTATGACCGTATGGACATACATTCCTTCGCCTTTCTCTGGGAATTAATTAGAAAAGGACTTTATAACTTGGAAACCTTTTGTAGATAGTTCTCTGTCCAATAATAGCGAAGCATTGAGTCTTTGGCCTCAAGAGTTGTGTGCTGCGCAACCTTCGGAAGTGGATTTAGGTAGTGGTTCTACCAGGGGCGTAGCGACGTAAAATGGCGCCCAGGGCTCGCATCCAAACTGCGCCCCTTTCCCTTTGTAAATTATTTTAAAAACAGATACCTACACATTTTTTTTTATTGTTTTACTAATTTTGTAATGTAATGTATGTAAAACAAACAAAATACCACAAATATGTCCCCGTCTGGAATTAATGTACTTATCTACAATAAGGATTGAATGATCCTCAAAAAACTTTTATTTGGCCATGTATACGAATTTGGATGGTATTTTTTTTAATAGGTAGTTTGTATATTTTGTTTTTTGCGCCCCCCCTTATTTAGCGCCCAGGGCACATGCCCTGCCTGCCCCACCCTTGTTACGCCCCTGGATTCTACTAGTATAATCGCCCTAGGTGTGTTATGGAGTCCGGTATCAGATACCATAGGTTTTAAGACTGTTTTAGAAAGCAACTCCAATAACGGAATAAGCGAAAAGTGTTGTCCCACCTTATAAATGATAGTGAAAACTGTATTTAAATCCGTTGCGTGGTTTAGAAGGATTAGCGACCGAAGGTATGAGGGCAGATAGGAACGGATAGCGACTTAGTTCAAGTGAAGATAAAGAAGATGAAATAAGGAGGCGTACTAGCATGCGGGTCACCTTATGGGAAGTGATACCCGCCGCGGCCGCCGCCCATGGTACCCAACTATCCTAAGAGTATCGCTGATACGTTGCTCCACTTTAGATTCCCTCTGCCTAAAAACCGTTCACTACAGAAGTATATATGTAAGACCCATCATTTGACACATGACAACACCCATATAATGTAAATGTTCATTATCCATTGAAATTATAAATAAAATATTCAACAGCTTTTGAGCTTCACAGATACCTAAAAGCTATGTAAATGCTCTTTTAAGGTGCAACTAAGTGGTTATTACATTTATTTCTATCGTAATAATAAAGTATTTCATACTAAAAACTCAACACGTAAACAGTTACATATTAAGTCTTTTTTTTCTTAAACTTAGTGTAGTGACCAAGTTCTTCGTTTCGATTCAAATGAAATTTTCGTAAATTTGTTAAAATCGATTAATTTATTACAAAATCAAAAAGATATCAAATCATTAAATCAAACATTAAAATGAACCAAAAAAATCCCTATGGCTAAGAGCGTGCCCTTTTTAATCGACTTCAAAAAAAAAGGACCAATATGTTTCGCGATTACTTGAAGACGGCTGGACCGATTTGAAAAATTCTTGTTTTGATTGAAAGGGTATATATACTTCCAAGTTGGTTCCATTGTCATCAGGTCACGATCTGGTGGTGGGATCCTGGAGAAATCGAGGGAAATCTTTAAAAAATGCACACCTGTAGCGATTTGGATATTTTTTTTATAGTAACTTGTACTTTTGTTCTCGGAAAACTGGAACTGATAGTGAATACAGACGGCCTCTGAAACTACTCAATAATAAGTAGGTATTTCACGGGTGGCGATACGCACGGCTATTTTAATATAGTTGCTAAGCAATTTATGCTAATTGCAATGCATTTGGTCAAGTGAGGCCGATGGTGAAGAGATAACCGTGTAACTTAGATAAACAACCAGACTCACTAAAAAGAGAGAAATGATTTTATTCATCGAATTTTGAATTTTCAAAGCGTAGATTTTTTAACGAAACAATATCAGATTATGGTACCAGTCCGGGCGGAACCTGCACGAAGTTCTATTGCCTTAACTAAGATATTTTTTTTTTAAATCGTCACTATAATCGATTGCAATAATCTGCTACCCTTAGTAATCGGTAGATGCGTTAATCGCCACGCCTTAGCCTCATCACTATAAACATCAATGGACAAGTCTCAAATAATGGGTCTTACATATATTCTTCTATAGCTCGTGTGCCTTTTAATAAAAAAAAAACAAAAGTCAAAAGGATTTTAACTCGTCATTCTGTCATTAATAAAACACTTATAATCCAATTAACAATGTCTTTTTACTAACCTTTGTTTTTTATCAAAAGTCACGTGTAACAAAAGAACATTACTAAACTAAACTAACAATGCATAATAGATAAGAGAAACAAATTGCTTTTGCGACATCATTTGAAAATCGAAGCCAATTAGGATTACGCATTGTCCCCTAAAGCGGGAATAAGCGGATATATGTTGGTGACCAGTACACAACAACCATTGGTGATGGGAGAGAACCACCTGGATCTATAACAAAGTACTATTGTTGGCCAAGCGTGGCATTGCACGTGTGTTTGCGCAGACGCACACACTTACACTGGATGTATACACACGTTGTGCAATAGAGTAATCATTTTCTTTTTATTCGATGAATCATTGCAACAATGTTTTTAATTGACATCATGCTCTTCCAATTGGGACCGTAAAGCAAAGACCTTGGTCTGATTTTCAATCATCTCGCTGAGATCCTTCGATCGTAGCATTCGTAGTTGACATCAACACGTGCTAATCTTGTAAACCGCATACGAGCAAACTCTGAAATCGAGAAAAGCTGCATACAAGCAGGTCTGCATACAATCAGTGTTGCCAACCTAGTTGGCAAGTCGCTAGAAACCTTGGATGAAGGACTAAAGCATGGATATAGCCTCAGTACTTGACAAGTGTACATAGCCAAGGCTGTCAAAATTGTCACCAAACTGGAACAAATTACCTTGCTACTCCGCGAAACCAGTGCCGGGCTCGTGCAAAATAGCTGCGTCTGTGCGACACATATATCGCACCCTTAGAATTAAAGCGACTCAATTCTGAATATGATATTTCCCAAAATTAAACCCTATGTCTTTTAATTAAGGTGATATTTTGGGACGTGTATTATTCAGAAATGGATCACTTTAATTCTAAGCATGCGATATGTTCATGCAAAACCACAGACTTAGTGTTTGTGTCGCACAGACGCAGCTATTTTGCACGAGCCCGGCACTGGTTTCGCGGAGTAGCAAGGTAATTTGTTCCAGTTTGTTGATATGGACCTCCGCAAAGTAACGCCTGAATCTATTAATTATTTAAAATTGTTACCTTTAGGCGCGTCAAGGTAGTAAAACTTGCAAATTAATAAGAAAAACGTAGATTATACTACCTTAATGTAAACATTACCATAGCCAAAGGTAAGCATTTTGTCTATTGATTGTGTACAAGGTGTCAATTAAAGAGGAGTTTAGAGTATGTAGTCATCTCTTTTTGACACAATGTATTGCCATTTTAAGTAAAGAGATCAGCTAATAAAATATCGCTTTCAGTTTTAATATTCTTTCTATGCTATACTCGTACTATTTATATGCTAGTTTTTTTTTTTTCAATATTTTATGGCCTGGAATCAAATTTATATGCTAGAAACGTTGAAAAATGTTACCAATTCATGAAAATTGGGGCTAAATGTCGCTAAATGCTAAACGCTTTTTTTAAGAAAAATTGAGAAAACGACCATGTGATTGATCTGATGGTTAGCGAATCAGCGATCCCAAAAGCCCAAGTGAATAGCTGGTACGTCGCCGCCCTAGAGGCTATACGAGTTTCAACAATAGACTCTAACGCAGGCCCAAAAACTGCCAGATTTAGCAACAAAGTCGCAAAATTGGCAACACTGCACACAATAGTCCATCTTTTTTCTACTGAAGTCATTAGAAAGGGATGCTTATTCGAATACAGCTTAGGGATCCGTTCATTTTATATCTTTAGAAAAAGCATACATTTTACTTGAAAAATATCACCAAATTTCGAAACAGTTGGCGAATATTATTTCTTATTTATTATTATTATTATAAGTAGTGTACTACTTATCTATATTCCTATCAAAAAAACCGCCCTCCTCCGTTTCACACTACATTTTACAGTCAATCTGATTTCTAGGCCACCGTGGAACCTTGTCGCTATGAATAATCGTATTAAAATTATGACATTTACTTAAGTCATTCTGACATCAATCGTGACGAGGTTTTACACTGGCCTAGATGTCATATTGATTGACTTTATTTTACACCTGTTTCGCTTCTATACGAATCATCAGAAAAAGATTGGGTTTGATATCGTAGGTTTTTTTTAAAACAACATAGGAAGGCAAACGAGCAAGTAGGTCACCTGACGGTAAGTGATCACCGCCGCCCATAGACAACCGCAACCCCAAACGGATTGCAAATGCGTTGCGAACCCAGATGGCTAAGATAAGATGGAATACCTCTTGTGCCAGTATTTGCAGTTGAGATTCTTGCCGGTATCTTCTCATCAGAGGTTTTTCCGAACCGGTGGTAAATTTTATGACATTCATAAGTGCTACCTGTAAGCCTAATCTGAATAAAGTTATTTTGACTTTGGCTTTGACTTGACCACCCGCAAAACCTTTTTTCTTTAAGTAAAATACAGGATGCGCAACCCCGACTCCCGGTTCAATGACCTAGTTAACCGATTTGTTAAAAGTTACGGTTGCTAGGATGTGGCTATAGATCAAAGAAGCCTCCAGACTAACCGTGCAAGGCGCAAGGCAACAATTACTTGGTTGTACCGGTTACATTTTTTTTTATACAACATAGGAAGGCAAACAAGCAAGTGGGTCACCTGATGGTAAGTGATCACCACCGCCTATCGACACCTGCAACAACAAAGAGAGTGCAGATGCGTTGCCAACCCAGAGGGCTAAGATGGAATACCTCTTGTGCCAGTAATTCCACCGGCTGTCTTGCTCTCCACGCCAGAACACAACAGTGCAAGCACAGCTGCTTAGCGGCAGGATGAGCGAACAAGATGGTGGTAGCGATCCGGACGGACCTTGCACAAGGCCCGAAAGGATAAGTTCGCCTTTGTACAACTATTTGTAAATGTCTCTGTTTTTGTGATTGATTATCTACACTAATCTACATCTATACCCCAATCTACACTAATTTACACTATCTAAGAGTACACTATAGAGGTGAACTTTGTATTCTTGTTTCCAACTAATACCTCGCAGACGAAGTTGCGGGCGTTCGCTAGTATAATATATTAAAACCCTTTAATTATTATATTTATCACTAGCGGACGCGCGACTCCGTTCGCGTGAAATTAGCAGCGTATATCCGTCGGGGATAGTGTAGCTTTCTATTGGTGAAAGAATTTTTGGAATCGGTTTAGTAGTTCCAGATTACCCCCTACATAATGTAGATGTAGGTTTAGATAATGTAGATAGAGACTAGTGTAGATGTAGTTGTAGTGGTAGATTATGTCATTCGGTTAATGAGTGGCGTACGTATTAACTTAACTCTTGACCCGAAGCTTTTTCTATACGACGCATAAGAAAACGCCAAGTTGTTTGCCGCGAACAAACTTTCAACGGTCTTCTCGACGCCCCTGTTAAAACCCGACTGGTTCTAGTAAGATTTCTTGTGTATACGTAATTTCTGAGTAACCGCCTCACGCGCAGCTAAAAATAGCCTCGTTCCTGGACTGGTTTTTAGCCCGGCATGCTGCAATAGCGTTTAGGGTTCTTCGTTGGTAGAGCCTTTATGCGGCGTTCTTTGTGCGAACAGCGAAACGTTTTTCCAACCAGGAGTGGGATTTTCGAATCTCATCGGGTGACTAAAGCTCATCAAAATAGCCGTTTTTCATAGAAATGCGGCCATTTTGGTGAGCTCTAGTCGCCTGGTGAGATTTAAAAATTGCACCCCAGACGTTGAATTGTGTCAGAATTCTAATAGAATATGCCGTGTCAAAATGTAACTGTCGAATAAGTAAAACAATCTGCCCTTTAATTTGGGAACGCGACTTAAATATGTATAATGCTTTACAACCATGTGTCTTAACTGTAAAAATTTTGGGACGTTTGCGTTAAAATTTCAATTACTATGGAAACAAGGCAGCGCATATCTGTGTGGCAACACTAAATCTCCTAGGATTTGGCACTCTTGCGATCCTCCATTCAGGCAAAAAGAAGTTGTCTCGCCACTCTGATTGTTATCACTGTTATCAGCCATAATCGTTGGATTAACCTTGTTGTACGCTTATGGACCAAACAGATTAAATAAGGAACTATCTGAGAAGCAGCATCTTTTATTTGGGCGCGGATGTGCCCAATAACACATCCAAATCTGCTACCAACTGATTTCGTTGCAATTTAACGCGTTGGAAACGTTTGTTGTGACAAAAAGTTACATGTAGGGTTATGTTTTTTTCTAAATTTTGCTACTTTTTTCTCCAGGCCTCCCCTCCAGCCTGCTATGCGGCAGCACAAAGGAAGTCGAGCTCGGCAGCAGCGCGGGCGCCGGTGCCGCAATCGCTCTGGCACTGGTGCGCCCGCCGCCGGCGCCCCGGGCGCCGTGCTCTCTGCGGCTCGTGGCGCCCGAAGCTGCCGCGTTCACCGTCAGATTAATAGATGTTAAGGTAGGATATTGTTTTTTTTTTGATAAATGACAATCGTGGCGCAGCGGCATTATGATTATAGGTTATGGTGCTACGCAGGCTTCTTATGGTGAACATATGCCTGTCTCGTTTAAATGTGCTCTATCTCTTTCGAATACGCTTACTGGTTAGAAATGAATATACATATGTAAATGCATAACCCAATAACAATAAGAAGTGAGAAAGAAGTGTGCAAGAAAGAAAATAATGTAATGTGGCAGTTGAATTTGTAATTAACACATTACCCTCCTTTGCGTCGCGCAGTCGGGTAAAAAGAAATTAAAGAGTACGACAAAGATTCGTTATAAATGACAGCCCCCTGTGCTACAAAAATACAGGGTGCTTGCTACATTTTGAAATAATTCTAAAGTTTTTCATACAAAATTGTGGCAAATATTTAAATTTGTAGACCTCGTAAGTATTATGGTATGTAGGAGGCAGGTCAGCCCTAGTAATGTTCGCATTAATTGGATTCTTGTTAAATGGTATAACGGTGACCCGTTAAAATGGTTTTATCATGAACGGCAATATGTCAATGAGCTCAGCATATTGCCACTTCAAGCAGCAACGCAGCCAAGTTGGTTTAGAGGGGTCCCTAAAGTAAAACTAGAAAAATCTAGCCAAGTGCGAGTTGGCCTTGCTCGCCAAGGGTTCTACCGTGCTATTTCCGATTAATGGCACTCGTAATGTTGTTGGAAAATTCGGTAGATAAATTTATTACTGCCACTTTGTGAAAGTACAGCAATACGTTCACTGAAAAGGCTGTTTGTTGTACCTACCAACTAAAAAACTGGTCAAAACTGGTTGTAACTAGCGCGTAGATACCGTCAAGTATGTGGCTAACTCATGCATTTAAGTGTGAACATCACTTGAAAGTTAGTTATATTTTTAGATTTTCAAATCTGTTATCTTGGCAATTGTTCAATAAAAAATGGAAAATCAACGTGTTATTCACCGGAACGGACTTGTTTACTTGTTTACGACATTACGACCGGTTACAGAAATTCTGAAAGAAAAATATTCTTTATATTTATAATTTTTTTATATAGTAAAAGTTCTCACTCACTCACCTTAGATCACTTATGCCGCATTCCTATATTCGAACAACCAAGGACCAATTTCATAAACCAACTGGCGACAGATGACTGGGATATTTCGCCGTACATTACTGCGTCGACAAGTAACGCTACAGACTTACAGACTTAACATCATAGTGGGCAAGCAATGGACACCGATTGGGCCCAGCAGTTTTTTGTGAGCTCTAAACGTAACCATGCATGAAGATGGTAATTATGTCTTCCGATATCTGACGGTACCCACATGGTCTACGTGACTTAAAACGTTACGTTTAGCGAAATAAACCTTTGCGAAACAGTGTACTGTTCTTGACGGAGCGAAAAGTAGTCAGCCTTGGTTATGACTCGATTATTACATTTACAGCAATAGCTACTGACATCGTTGCATCTTGCATCCGTATAGCGCACACGATTTCACCGACATACGATAACAAACATACCTCAATTGGTGAAAATGTCGCCCTCGTATGCATGATACTAAATTATATGCGGCCACGAAAGTTCCAATTTCAACCACCAGCACTGATAAGTTGTCCGGCTTCGCGCCAATTTGCAAAACAAAATGGCTGCTGCACGAAATGGCCGCCGGTCCTGCAGTGGTCGATGCGAATTTATTTAAATTCTGATCACAATACTCACGTGACGCGGTTACTTGCTATGTGTTCTGCTTACTTAACATAATGAGTACAAATGTGTTTCTTAAAAACTGCTCAAAAGTGAATGTTCGAGGCCTCGATGAAACGTTGTGTTTTTTAATGTATCTAGTATATACCTTCTACCTTATAAATGAATAATAATAATGTTTTCTTTTATTTTTACAACAATGTTTACAAACAATCGAGTGAGGCTAAGCAGGTACTTTAAGAAAGAAAATGGTCTCAAATGTCGTATGGGATATGTCCCTTACGACATTTGAGATTTCCACTGTCAATATATTTAAACAAGGATTGGCAATATTTATACGCTACGCTTTTTTTGTCTTTTTGCGCAGCGATTTAAAATACCACTTTTATTTTTTATTCTGTTATAGTTTATCCAATAATTTATTTTCTTTTTGACAGCTCCTTGCTACTCACACAGAGTCTATCGCGTTTCATGGTAGGCTTTACAGCGTAGGAAATAGGAACTGACAACACCTATCAAAGAGAAAATAAATCTTTGGAAATATAGTGTGTTGATTGCCTGCTGGCCATGCGAATTTTTTTTCTATTTGTTACATAATCATTAGCTAAGAACTAAGCCAAGCTAGAAGCCATAATCTATTGGGAAATCACTGATCGAGGCGTCTCCGGCCCAATCCAAAGCTCTTACATCACTTATAGGTACATAACCGATACTGATACTGATCTGGAACACTGGAGCACTAGGTTTTTTCGAACAGACTTGCTCTATTCTCAGGCTGCTTTGATAGCGGAGGGAGGGCGAGCGGCCAGAACGACGTTCAGCAAGGGGACGTTTACTTAGCATGCCAATGGGTACTTATTGAGCCGACTTTGGACGCAAGGGCGATTTTACAAGCCATCTGACTTTAGCAAGCAATGCACTGGGCATAAGCTTGTTCTTTAGCAAATGGGTACAAGAGCTACATGTTAAGTAAGATTTAAAAATGGAATTAACGAGGGGTAGGAATAAAAAAAAAACCTGGGAACACGTTAGTACACGTTAGTACTTCCAGATTCATAATAGATTCCGGCAACCTCCGTACATCTCACTTGTCCTTGCGACTGACAGTATATTTGCCACTCGTGTCACTATAGCAACTGGACTTACTGTACGGCATAAGGTGCGCATAAGCAGAAGCGTAAGGGCCTTATCACACTAGCAAGTTGCGAGCGAGTTGAAAGCGGGGCGAGTAAGTAGCGAGCTCGTCGCGAGTTTACCTACTACCTGTCATCTACATCGATGTCATCCGTGTACTTCGCTTGGTCAGGTACGTACTTCAGTAGATTTGTTGCGCACTCGCGACGATAACGTCGCGCACTCGCCGCGTGTTCGCCGCGCAAACGTAGCGAACTCCCGGGGATGTCGCTGCTCACTCGCCCCGCTTTCAACTCGCTGGTGTGATACGGCCCTAAGAGGTTATCGCCCACCGTGAGAACCGAAAAACGACAAGGAAACAAACTGACAAGTTTATAACTAAAAGTGCCTTGATATGTATTTTTACATTTAATACCGTTTATGGTTTATTACCGTTTAATCGCACCATCTTTGCGGTTATCCTCCGGCGCACGCGTCGCTCGCCGTCGTCTTATTTAATCCCAAATTAACTGTTCTAAATTAAGACAAGGAAAACTATATATGACCGTTTATGCTCCAAGCCTACGCCAATTACGCTATGTCATAATTTCTTTAAAGGCGAAAAAATGAATATAAGTAAAAATTAACTTTTTAACGTGCCAAAAAACGTTTTTTTTTTTTTATAAATTAGGAAGGCAAACAGGCAAGTGGGTCACCTGATGGTAAGTGATCACCACTGCCTATAAACACGCGCAACACCAAGGAGATTGCAGTTGCGTTGCCAACCCAGAGGGCTAAGATGGAATACCTCTTGTGCCAGTAATTGCACCGGCTGTCTTGCTCTCCACGCCGGAACACAACAGTGCAAGCACTGCTGCTTAGCGGCAGGATTAGCAAGCAAGATAGTGGTTTCGATCCGGACGGACCTTGCACAACGTCCTACCACCCGCATACTTTTTAAGTATACAATTTTTTAGGGATTTATTGGCATCCAAAGTATAAGCCATTGGCATCTAGTGTTTATCACCACTATTGCCTTAAAATAATATTAGTAAAGACTCCCACTGCTGGGGATCGGCCACCTTTCATAATTATAAAGGGGCACATAATCAATAGGGCATAATTAAAACATCAAACTCCACGCTTCATATCAAAATGGCGTCCTACCCTTATTGCATAATAGGTTAACGCATCATAACTTTTCCTTTTTAAACTTAACAATTATGTAATATTTTTTGTTATCGTCGGAATAAATTATGTTCGACACACTTCCTACTTCGCACACTCTCAAGCCCTTTTTGTTGCGAGTGCTAAGATGTTTAGCCGAGTTTAAGTTTAAATAAATAAATAAATAAATATCTCTGGACAATTTACACCAATTGTCCTAGTCCCAAACTAAGCAAAGCTTGTACTATGGATACTAGACAACGGATAAACATACATATATAGATAAATACATACTTAAATACAAATAACATCCATGACTCAGGTACAAACATTCATATTCGTCACACAAATATTTGCCCATACCAGGATTTGAACCCGGGACCTCTTGCACAGTAGGCAGACACATGTGCCACTGTGCCATACAGGTCGTCGTTTGGTTTATAATATAAGTTAGATGAGTACGCGCTTGTACTTAACCTCGGTCTATAACTACCACCCTTAGATTCGCCGTCATGCCAAGCGCTATGCCGCAGTTTGGAATCTGCTGTCTCTGACCACAGCACTTATAAGACTTAGTACAAGTACAGATGTCTCACTTCGAACAAAAACAGCGTTGAGGAATAAAAAGCCTCCTAATGTATGCCTATCTGTTTATAGTATAAATTGTGTTCAATCGCACGCGCATCAACTCGAATTGTGCCGGCCTCAGTGCAGTGGTACGCCGATCATGTATCTCGAAGTAAACCGCACCTGCTTCAGGTAATGATTTATTGATCTAACGTAATTAAGCCTACCAAGGTTTTTCCAATGACTTAGTCACTTCATTAATAAGTAATTGTGTGGTTACTTATTATATATTTGCCTGTTGCATGTTATAGGTATTATAATTATTACTCACATCGGGGTCACCGGGAGGTCAGTGTCATATACATTATGTTTTAATTAAGATTTTATATTACCACTATATCCATGCCAAATTACAGCTTTTTAGTACCGAATCTAGGGTTACCAACTTTTTTTCTATCAATTATAGTATCTTCGAAGCAATTACTTTTAAAAATATAGTAGATGGCAAAAAATGAAGAAAATATATAGTATCGAAGGGTGCACCGTTCTGGATGACTTTTGGTGGCGGTTCGAACTGCCGACCGGAGTCGTCGCACGGGCCGATGGACCCTTCGATCTTCATTATAACCCTTACGATGCACCAATTCATTTTACTTGCTAAGCAATCGTAGTCGCCTGTACCTCTCGCGAGGACTACGATTTGAGACATTCAGGCCACAAAAAAAAAGTATGCGGTTAAAATGTGTACTTTATTTTTTAATTAATATTCTTTGCTGCTTTGCGCCTAATAATATAACTTTTAAATTTATCGCATCGCATTTAGCGTAGGTATATATCTCAACAAATAGGTCTAGTTTCGGTACTGCTTTATTTTTATACTGTGCCTGGGCGGTCAAGGCCGAGCTGCCCTTATTGGAGAGTTACTTATTCATTTGGCTTCCTAATGCCTCAGCGTTGCGTCGGAACTAGAACATTTCTGTTAGTTACGGAAACGGGGTAATTTTACCCTTCCGACATCGAAAGAAAGAATCGTGACGAGTGATTCTTACCCATAGAAATAGTGTAGCAAAAAAAGTGATTTAAAATTGAAAGCGATATTTTAATAAGAAAGAAAGAAAATATTTTTATTCAGTCTCATAAAGTACCACCACCATTTACAAAAACAAACTTACAGAATATTTATAACTTAACTATAGATAGTGTCACAATTTGACACCAAAAAAGGGATCTCCACTCAGCACGTGTTGGTTCACGGGACGAGTGCAGCAACGCTGGTTTTCGGTGGAGCCCAGGTTGGGGTTGCGCGACAGCAACCGAGGGGAAACACCCCGAATAAGTTGCTACTGCTATGGTGCAATGAAAGGAATGAACATGATTGTACACACACATAATAGCAGATCTCTTTAGTTTAAATGGCAATATAATGTGCTAAAAGAGACGACTAACATACTCTAAACCTCCTCTTCGATGGACACCGTGTACACACATGAACAGACAAAATGGATACCTTGACTACACCAAAGGTAACCATTGTGATAGTTTCGGGTGTGTACGCTTGACATGTACTGAGGCTATATCCATGCTTTAGTTCTTCATCCAAGTTTGTACCTCCCTTTGTCTATACCCAACTGCTTTTGGCTGCGTAACTTTTGAATTACATAGATGCAAGGTCCGTCCGGATCGCTACTACCATCTTGCTCGCTAATCCTGCCGCTAAGCAGCAGTGCCTGCACTGTAGTGTTCCGGCGTGGAGAGCAAGACAGCCGGTGTAATTACTGGCATAAGAGGTATTCCATCTTAGCCCTCTGGGTTGGCAACGCATCTGCACTCTCTTTGTTGTTGCAGGTGTCTATAGGCGGTGGTGATCACTTACCAGGTGACCCACTTGCTTGTTTGCCTTCCTATGTTGTATAAAAAAAAAGTCTGCAAATATTGTGACACTGTGAAACAAACTTCTATAGACTGAAGTAATTGCTTACCGTGTGTACCCGTTGTCCAGTACCCTTACCACGGGTACAGTCCACCTGGCCGTAACCGTACTCGCTAGCGACGGCGTAAACTATTTGTATGGGGATTTGTACAGCGCCTCTAGCGCTCACTTAGAGAACTAAAGATCGCTAGTATGAGTCCAACGGTAAATTAATTACACATCGTAATCTAAGCGTTAGTGATTAACGTTTTGTAGCTTTTGCCGTAGAAAATCGGTACAGAAAAATCGAAAAATCATCGAAAAATACCGTATCGACTATGGTTAACTCTTTCACTGACAGATTGAGGCGTATTTAACCGCTATCGACCGTAGTAACGTAATATGAAGTTTCGATAGAAACTCATGGTAGTGGTACAGTTCCTATACCTTACGAAATCTTCCCCAGTTGAAGAGGGCTGTCCAAATTTTGAACAGAAAAACCTAACTTAAATTAAAGCACGGCATAAACAAACGGTTGTTGGCAAGTAATCGTAAAATTTAACGATTATACGTAGCCTTATATACACTGTACGGGTTCGTCAGGCGTGACTGACGCATTGCTAAATGTTGCAGATTAGATAACACACTTGGCTATGTGACTATTGTGGAACTTAAAACGTTTAAACACGCACTTGCACAAACTTTTATTTCACTAAAGAAACTATATTTAGAAAAGGTTACTCAAATTATAATGAAAAATAGCGCCCAAGCCACTGTTTCTGGGTAGGGTGCCCAAAAGGCTGGCGGCGGTACCTCTCTGAATGGCAATGACAATACGTCGGGCGAGGAACGCGCCAGCCCACTAAATATTGAATATGAACAACTGAATTGCATTTCTTATGAAGTATGGTCCACTTTAGAAGTGGCTAAACATTTTAGTACCTATGGTCGCTGTCAGTAATGTTAGAAATACGAGCAACTCTTATTTCAAACGTTGCTAAGGTTTTTAGGTGTTTCTCTACTTCTGAGGCCGACTAAAGCTAAGCGGAGTAAGAACAATGAAAATGAAAATGAAAAATTTATTTTGCAAGTAGGCCATATAGGCTCTTTTCATGTCTGAATCTACTAGCGCTGTCGAAAATGGAAGTATCTGCTGGGAATAAACGCCGCAAGAAACTCAGCAGTTTATCTTTTTTATCTTCTCTTTTAAAAACAAGTGACAAGCGAGAAAAAAAACACAAAAAGGAGTCAGTTACTTTAAAGAGAATTACCTCATTGTTGACTGTAACCGTAGCAGCTGCTGTCTCCGTGGCAAGATGCAACTTCTTTGTAATGAATCTATATACATTAATTTTAATGCTTTGCTTCTAGAGACAATCATTCGAAGAGCTGTCCTAGCCTTGGCTAAAGTCAATTGAATAATTATAGTTTGCAGTATAACCGAGAATTCTAAACAGTTTAATATTTGTTTAACATATTACTAGCCACCTGCTCTGGCTTCGCATGGGGAGGATCGGGATGTAATGTAGATAAAAAAATCCGTAAAAAAATCTCTAAATAACATTGAAAACCGTATCAAAATCCGTTGCGTGTTAAGAGGAAACACCAAGGTCTAGAGAATTGAAAAATAGGTATTTGTAAAATCTATTGCTGCCTCCATCTATCAAGCCTCCCCCCGCAGAGTGCAATAGAGACAGCCGCAGCTTGGACTGAAAATACCTATTAAAAGTACACAAAATCAACGATTCGTAGACCCCTGATTCCTTCTCCAAAACTTATCCGATTTAACTACTTTTTTCATTAAAAATTAAAGAAAGGCTTTGGCAGTGTTCCTATGTTTTTCTTTTTTTATATAATCTAGTAAAATTTGTTTTCTGAATGTATGAACGCAGTCGAAAATCTGGCCAATTTTTTAGGTTTTTGAATGTCCATATCTCTTTTAATAATTAATTTATTAAAAAAACGAAAACATAGGGACATGCATAATAGTGGCCATCGATTTTTTGGAAAAAAAATATTGCTCTACTGGCATTATCCAGAGAGGAAACAGGGGACGACGATTGTATGGAAAAACGGCCCTTGTGTTTCCTCTTAAGAAGGAGAAGGCGACCGAACATACGCTATAAGGATTTAGGACAGACAGGAACGAATAGAGACTTAACTTTATACTATGTAAAAGTAGAAATCAACATGTAGTTATCTACATTGTTCTACGACAGGATATCGCAGTGGTTACTGACCCTAATTACGAGCTACAGCTTGCGGGTTCGAATTCCGCTAAGGGCAGATATTTGTGCGAAGAATGTGAATGTTTGCATCCGAGTCATGCGTATTATCTTTCTGGAAAACCTTAGGTGAAAAATTCTCCAAATGACAGTGAAGACTATCAAAATCCGTTGCGTGGTTTAGAAGGAGTACGCGGCCGAAGATATGAGGGCAAGCAGGAACGGATAGCGAATTTGATTTATATTAATTTATAAGAATATAAACTAGTATAAAACAAATTGAGAATTACCCTAACGTTCGGCCTCAAAACACCTTATTTTAGCCGAGTTCTCGACTTTATCGTACTCCGTTAAAGCCTGCGCCCGCGTCTAAAATTGGACATCGTGCGAGAGCGCGCGCGCAACCCGCCATGCGGGTTCGCTTCTAAAAATAGCCTCTCCATTAACGGTTCATAGAGTCACGTCGCAACCGCAGTGCACCTTCGGTTTTTGCCGAATCCGAAAAAGTATTTCGTCTAAGTCTAGGCAGGCCTTAGCACGGAATGAAGGTAATTTCCACATGTGTAAAATTGAGTTTATGAGAATACCATATGCGTCAACAATGTTATTTAAGTTTTCTTTTGTGTTCTATGGCCTGAAATAATATTTTCTTTCTTTCTGTCTGTAAATGGACTGTCGTGAGACTGTGATCTTTTTTTAGGTTTTAGGTAAAACTGGGTGACATAGCAAAAATAAGAACTACTTTGATTGTTAACAGCTTATGTAAATTAAAAACCGACTTGGTACATAAAGCTTGAGATGACCCTGGTATGTCGACGGCAAGTCATCCCTTAATTTTAATGTCCACCTTTAGAACACTTACATGGAGTAAATATAAGCAATTCAATAAAAAAAATGAATACGGTTTACAATTGACGGAGTCACGAGACATACACAATAAAACAGTTGAATTGCGAACTTCCTCCTTTTTTGAAATTGGAGCAAAACAGCAGTTATCATATACAGTGCGTAGTGTACTCAAAGAAGGACATACAAATGGACGAAAGCGTACACAAAAGTGGCACGGTTTTAAATTTATGTTGAGGTATGACAACATTTAATTACTTCACAAATTGCGATTAGTCTAAAATACTCTTATTGCTTACATCGTGAAGTTTTACGTCTGTAAGTCGTACACAAATATGTATAACGACATTTATATCATTTTAAAAATCACTTGAAACTTTTATAACCTTCCCGAAATGAGACACGAATCTTATGATAGCTGTATATTCAAGAAATGCTATCCGGTGAACGAAAACGGTATGAGGAAATCTGCGCAAACTAGTAAAGTTACTGCGGCAACCTCGCCCTTTACTACGCTAGTTTCTAACATTCTACTATCCTCTATAAAGCGTTCCAAAGCGACAAATGTTCCGAATAACACGTTGTTTTAAACCAAAATAAATATATTTTTTTTAACCCTACTGCCTTGTCATAGGAATCGAGGTAATCCTTAAAAAAGTTTGAGCTAAGTAAAGTGACAGTTGCATGGAAAGCGGTGTAAATTATTTTCGCCCAATCTGCAAGTGCCGAAAGCCGAAATGCGAAAACCGAAACCCGACTTTCCCTCATCCCTAGCGTGGTAGTATCGTGCCTCTGCAACCTCACGTTCGCATTTCTCCTCACATCACAGCCGATCTTGTACCTTAACTACCGCGTTTTAAAGCGTATAATTGCAACTCGTCAGACAACCGTCAGCAAAAAAATTCAAGTAAAATGAAAGTTATCAGGGTGCCGTTCAATGATTTGAAATTAACTTGTTCAGTGCTATTCGATGCGGTATTATATTTCCAGTTGCTTTGCCAGCGTTATGTCATTATTATAGCATCATTTTATATACAAAATGCTACAAACAGGTACACATATTATACTCGTATTACATGATTTACTGGCTTTTGCCCGCGACTTCGCGTGCTTTTTAGACGACCTGTATGGCACAGTGGCACATGTGTCTGCTTCAAGAGGTACCGGGTTCAAATCCTGGTATGGGCAAATATTTGTGTGACGAACACGAATATTCGTACCTGAGTCATGGATGTTATTTGTATTTAAGTATGTATTTATCTACATATAAGTATGTTTATCCGTTGTCTAGTACCCATAACACAAGGTTTGCTTAGTTTGGGACTAGGGCAATTGGTGTAAATTGTCCCAAGATATTTATTTTTATTTATTTATTTTAATCTGGAAGTAGGTATCTAACTCGGTTTCTAGACGGCGGATCAAGACGAAACACGCACCAGATGTTAAGAGGCGTGTGTACCCAGCGCTCTCCATACAAACGGCGATAACGTTTTTCACCCCCTAAATCTTAACCTTATGCCATGATTTTTTGGTATGTTGCCATTAAGCCTTAGAACTAGGTTTGTATGTTTTGATTTTTTAAATATTCTTAAAAGTTGCAAAAATATTGACGTTTTTTTGTTTTGTATGAAACTGCTAAAATGCAAATATTGTCAAATCTATGAAGAATATTACAAAAATCAAAGCATACAAACCTAGTTCCTAGGCATAACGACAGTTTTAGAAAGTGGTAAACATTATTGCCATTTGTATGGGGAGCGCTTTTTCGGGCTGGGTTCACACTCCTCTTAAGTAAGACTTCCAGCAATAGCAATTGTGAGATCGCATCTAATTTCGTGCTGTAACTTTGGCGTGATGTGCGTACGAACATACAGACAGATGAAAATTCTAAAGACAATTAATTTGGCTTCTATTTTGCTTTTTTTAAGACCTCATATCATTTTTTTTTAAATATTTCCCATGTATAGTCGACCAAGAATTTGCTTGACCACTTTTCGACCGTATTACAAAGGGATAAAGTTCAAAAGTGGTCAAGCAATTACTTGGTCGACTATACAATCATAGCCAGTTACAATATTGTCATATGGATCGTTATTTGCTATCGCTACAATTATTTATTATTTACAAAATTATTTATTTTTCCTAACGAAATTCAATGATTGGTTTTTGGGTTGTAAAAAAAGGTAAACAGGACCCCCCCCCCCCCCTTACGGTACGTTTAATTTTTTCCGTCTGTTACTACCAATGATATTATAATGCATGGATGTACAGTTTCATACTAAATAACAGTAGAAAAACGGCCCGACATAAGAATACAGGTTGACGCCAATGTTACAAATGCAAATTATTAGTTTACCATTTATAGTCATTGGATTTACACTATACGTCTGACTGTATAAAATAATAATTTATTGAGTTTCGTTGCAAATAGATTTAAAAAATATAATAGTATTGACAGCAGCAGCGCCGTCGGTCCGACAGAGTGACAGCGCGAGCGGTTATCGATTTAGTCTTCTTTTTAGCCTCCTTTGATATGCCATTTTTTAAACACTGACTAGAAGTCCATATTACTTATAGGTCAGTGGTTTTGATAATCAATTCGTGCACGTTTTGCATGGCTCAGAGCCCATAGTGTAAGTTTTCTGTCAATAAAAAGTCTCGAACGTGTTAGCGGTAACTTCTAAAGTGTATGGAAACATTTTGTTGCAAATACGCGCCGCTAGAGGCGCTGTCGACGCTTCCATAGTAATTGAGAAGTTAACTCCAACGCATTCGTAAGGAGGGTAAGTTCGCCAAATTGCGAAGTTTACGGAATTCCCGAAGATGTCTATCATTTGGTCATGGAGTGTGTCCGGACGAAGCCTATTAGGGACAGATTGTTTGTGCAATTAGGGTTTGATTCCTTCAATGTGGGATCATTGCAAATGATTTTAGCTGAACCAACTAGCGATGCAGCTAGGTGTTTGTACAAATGTTTGATAAAATAGTTTTTTTGTGTTGTGGATTTTTGATGTGTTTTTGTATATAATTGTATTGTTTTCTAATGGGGCTGACATGTTCAATTCTGATCAAAGCCCCTAAATAAATAAAGAATTAAAAAAAATGCATTCGTGGCGGTTATTATAAGAAAAACCTACACTAGACACTCAGGTAAGTGTTTGGTATGATAACATCGCTTAAATTCGTCCAGTCGACTCCAGTTTGTTTCTTAAATAAATTAGAAGGCATGTGCTAAATGTCCGTCAAATGGATACATTACGAGTACCTCACGATCTTGCTATAGTTCCAACCAAAGGTAGTTTCACATAAAATTTTATTCTTAAAGTGGATCGCAGCGTAAGAGGCGGGAATTTCAAATTTTTTGCTGTTTTGAATTTACCGTGGCTAAATAAAGTGGCGTTTTACCAATTCAAGTAGTTTTAGAACTTCTAAATTATCATGGAAGTAAAGAAGAGCCTATTGCGGCGCGTTTTTGGTAAAAAATGTTTCCATAGCAATTTAGAAGTTAGTGTTAAGTACTACTAAGGCACTGAGGTTCCATTCCGCACTGTAGGTACGCTCGACCGCCTTGTCCACAGTGTAGGCAAATTGCAATAGATTGCCGGCTCGCCGCGCACCCGCTCGCTCGTTCTCGCTGTGTCAGTATAATTGAAAAGGAATGCAGTGCAACCCTAACATTTTGCCAGCGAGTTGCGGGGCGAAAATGGACGCGAGCGGCGCCTTCCTTTTGACGCGAGCCGCCTGGCGAATGTGTATGAAGTAATACGAACTTTTTGAGCATGTCAATAATGTTGGAATTCGTTTAATCGCGGTCGTAAAAGAGAAGTTTCTGTACGTTAGTACTATTATTTATTCTCAGATGGCACAGATGACGTGATTTGGTAAATGTATATCATATCGACAGTGGAAATCTCAAATGTCGTAAGGGACATTAAGGGACATGTCCCTTATGACATTTCAGATTTCTAGTCGTAAATATCTCGGACGAGACAGATCAAGGCCCGACCACATCAGGCATCAGATAATGACTGTAAACACCAACTTTTAATATCGGATTACGTTTGTGAATATAGTATTTATTACACTATGCCCGTACAGTGTGACATAACCGAATTAGATAACAATGCAAACTGAATACATATTAAACTGGAGGCATGTCCGGAATGACAACAATTTACCTCGTAGATGATTTTATAATGATTACGCGGCATCACGTCGGATGAATTTTAATTGAGAATCCTCAGGATTTCGGACAAGGTCCCCCTTTGTTTTTTTTTGTATGAAATAAGAAGGCAAACAAGCAAATGGGTCACCTGATGGTAAGTGATCACCACCGCCTATATGTACACACCCGCAACACCAAGAAGATTGCAGATGCGTTGCCAACCCAGAGGCTAAGATGGAATAGCTCTTGTGCCAGTAATTACACCGGCTGTCTTGCTCTCCACGCCGGAACACAACAGTGCAAGCACTGCTGCTTAGCGGCGGGATTGGTGTTAGGCAACGAATAAAAAAAGAGTGGTCTATTTATATTATAGGTACAGAAGACTCTCTTCTAACAATAATGGCGTATGCATCCCTGTTTATCGTGTAGGTATTCTTTCGCAAACGCGGTGACTCTTGTGCCGGCCCTCAGTGCAGAGGCCGTACGGCTGCCAGCTTCGCGTAGTGCGCCGCGCCCGCTCAAGTATGCATACCATATCTATATGTATGCGATCAGTGTGACCATATGTGGCAGGATCCTGCCTTTTTGGCAGGTTTAGCCCTTCATTTTGACTTCTGGCAGGATCGGTTGAGTTTTCAAAATCTGGCAGTATCTGGCAGGATTGCAATATAAGTCGGCACGTTTGGCAGTATAGCCTTAGACTGGGTTCACAGGAAGCATTTGCGAGCGATAAAAACGCAAAAACGTGGCCAATGCCCAACAAGAGACAGCCATTGCCGCGTTTTTCCGTTTTTATCGCTCATAAACTCTGATTGTGAACCCAGTCTTAAAGGAGCTTAGCCATAAGAGTTTGGCTTGGCAGGATTTGTCAGTTTTCTAGCCTAAGTAGGGCAGGATTTCTAATTTGAAGTTGGTCACACTGTATGCGATTTAAATAATCAAACGAAGCCCAGTAAGGTGTGCTAATGCTTACCTTATGAAACTTGTTTTTATACTTCCGCGTGACTTTATAACGAGCGTCATTTGTTTTTCGTATTGGTTAGGGCCTCAAACACGCGCGGGCGCACGTAGCGGGTGCTCGCCTATAGAAAAATGTATGAGAGCTGAGTAGACGCGAGTGCGGGTGCGGGCTCGTACTATTTGGTCGATAGGCGTGCACCCGCGCGACGTAGCGGACGCTCTTAGCCTACGAATTTTAATTCTCGAATTGTCTACGAATTTTTATTCGTAGCTCTTTGTACCACGCTAAGTCTGCGCACAGTAGGTGTAATTTTTTGGACCATTAGAGAGCTGTTTAGGCTAGGCGATATATATATATCTTCTGTTAAGGGCCAATACCTGAACTCGACTCTTTGTCTAAAGAATCAGCATTGCCATCCAACGTGGCAATGTTGCCAGCCTTCTGGGCACTCTACCTATTGGCGGCGATTTGGGACAATTTTTTTACCTTTAAGTTTAAAATAGGATTTTATTCTTGTGTTTTTTTTAAATTTAGTATTTCAAATCGATTTTACTACCTTCTTTTATACAACATACAAAGGCAAACGAGCAATTGGTCATCTGATGGTAAATGATCACCAACCGAAAGACACCCGCAATACCGAAGGGATTGCAGATACGTTGCCAACCCAGAGCGCTAAGATGGAATACCTCTTGTACCAGTAATTGCACCGGCTGTCTTGCTCTCCACGCCGGAACACAACAGTGCAAGCACTACTGCTTAGCGGCAGGATTAGCGAGCAAGATAATAGAAGCGATCCGGACGGACCTTGCACAAGGTCTTACCACCTCAATCCCTCTCGACTTTATTACGTTTACGTTTAAAAAAAACAGTTTTTTTATTATGGCAACATTGCCTGACACATCTTTGCATTAACTAAACGTACTGGCCTAAAACTCAAAAGCGTTTAAAAAGAGAACACCGTGACAACCAGCCTTACCGTCGATAATCGAGACAATACTGCCGCGACTTCTCCATACAAAACATTGCAACACATTCTTATGAAGATGACCTCATTAATTCCACTCTAGTACCATCTTATTCCCACGTCTTTAGGCTCATTTTACGTAGATAAAGCACGGCCTAGATTGTCTACACACCTGCTGAGACGTATGCCGTTACGTGTCATGCTGTACGGACGGCAAAACTAGTTTAGCTGCAGTTTTTAGAAATTACCTTTATTTTATAACCGTATCTTTGTTGTTAACTGTAGGACTGTTTTCATTGAGACTCTGTACATTCAACTAATTTGATTCATGCCACTAGAACGTTGTCGCAATGTGTCATCGTTGGGATAATATGACGTTTATTCAGAAGTCATTATGGCATTTATTTAGAATAGGTTCTTTAGTGGCCTATGAAGCGGACTTCAAAATATACTTTTATAGAAAATATTTAAAAAATCAAAACAAACAAAACTAGTTCTAAGGCATTATGACAACATACCTAAAAATCATTGCTATAGGTTTAGAGGGTGGAAAACATTATCGCCGTTTGCATGGAGAGCGCTTTTTTGGTCTTTTTTTTTAATTGGGCGTGTGCTGGTAGCCTCAGATGGCTTTATCAGGTTACCGGAGAGGGGGGAGCAACCTGAAGGGCGCTCAGCAAAGGGAATGTTACTTAGCATGCCAATGGGCGCTATTGAGCCGATATCGAGCTTTGGACGCTAAGGGAGAAATTCCAGCAAAGAGTTTTATGCTACGGTCGGTTCGGAAGGACTACGGACAGACTGACTGAGAAGAACTGCCAAGAAACTCAGGGACTCAGGGTCTCCCCTGATATATATATATTTAAATATACATATTTGTAAATATTTCCTTTGTTACCAAAAAGTACCTACGCAAGTGGGTCAAACAAGCCTGATATCTTCAAAAACAGTCATTTTCCATTATTTGTATTCCCACCGAAATTACTTCCCGTCGCGTCGTGCGTACAGTCTTTATTAGACTTAATCGTCATGCGATAAGGACCTAATTTGTGTGGGTTGATTACGATGACTTCACTCACCCCTCTGGTCACGCAAGCTTGGTTGAACTGGGTCACACTTAGACAATCCGAACCAAAAAGTCACAAGTCCAAACCGTAACTAATTGTCCTAACCGTTATTAACGAATAGTGAAATTCACGTGAAAAAAAAGAGAATTTTTACCCATATGGTATATCGACATGTTTTATCGATGTTTTGCGGTTGTTAAGAAAAAAAAACGATACTTTCTATAAGTTGTAAATAATAACCGCTTTTCCACGTATTCCGCTTTACTCGATCATCATTCTCTTAATTTTTTGAAAATAATTACAGCAAAATTTAACTTTTTTACAAAATGGCCAAACAATTTGTAATGAAAAAATTCGTTGGTTTACCTGAAATATCTTACGTTCACGATTTTAGTATTTCGATATAGAATAAAACTTATTGATTTCTTAATATTCGTTTATATCGGATTAATTTATGGCGAGTGCAAATATCGATTTTTTTTTATCAATAAAGTATATCAATGGGGGGAGCATCATTAGTGTCAGTCCATTTTAGAGATTCCAATTAATTCCATTAAAATTGCCTTTTAAGTAAATAAATATGATTTAACGAATTAATATTTATGTTAAGGTTTAGGTCATGGATTTTTGATACGTATTTAACTCGTGTTTTTAAGACAGCGGCACAAAATAAATAATAGTACAAATACAGAAATTTACATGTGGCGATGTTTTTTTTACACCGATAAAGTGGTACGTGAAACAAAATTATGAAAATATTTTTTTTGAGTATACTCACTGACCTGGAATTCTGAAAAATGGCCTCAAAAGTCGAACAAAAAGTAGAATAAATCGATAATCGCTCGCGCTGTCAGTCTATCGGACCGACGGCGCTGCTGTCAATACTATTATTTTGAAAAAAAAAAACCTATTTGCAACGAAACTCAATAAATTATTATTTCGTGCAGTTAGACGTAAAGTTGTAAATCCAATGACTATAAATGGTAAACTAATAATTTGCATTTGTAACATTGGGGTCAACCTGTATTCTTATGTCGGGCCGTTTTTCTGCTGTCATTTAGTATGACACTGTACATCCATGCATTATAATATCATTGCGTGCTAGCTATCATTCCATTTAATCATACTATCCGGTACACAGTATTGAAAATTTCAGTACTGTTAAAACGTTGTTGCACCCGCAATAAAGACGTATGCATTTATATACAACTAATTAATAGATTCAGGCGTTACTTTGCGGAGGTCCATATCAACAAACTGGAACAAATTACCTTGCTACTCCGCGAAACCAAATAAATCATATGGACAAAAAGCAGAAGCATAACGGTGAGTTTGCGTCACTCGATTTCACTGCCAAAACGCCGCCGGCGCAACTTTCTCCCACGCGGGTCCTCGCATTTGAATTGTATACAAACATTGAGAGGATTGACTAAACTGATTTTAAGGTCAGCCGTAACGTACGGACGCACTTACTTTTACTGTAGAGCCTTTTTATATGAAAGTCTGCGTACAACTATCTGTATTTGGCCGTAGTACATTTCCTATTACAATAATATATTGTAAACACAGCATAGCAAAATCAGAACATAAAAGAGCAACGTCTATAACACTATTACAGCATTTTTACGCACAAAATGTAATCGGTTGCGGTGGTAGGACCTTGTGCAGGGTCCGCCCGGATCGCTACCACCATCTTGCTCGCTAATCCTGCCGCTAAGCAGCAGGGCTTGCACTGTTGTGTTCCGGCGTGGAGAGCAAGACAGCCGGTGTAATTACTGGCACAAGAGGTATTCCATCTTAGCCCTCTGGGTTGGCAACGCATCTGCACTCTCTTTGTTGTTGCAGGTGTCTATAGGCGGTGGTGATCACTTACCATCAGGTGTCCCACTTGCTTGTTTTCCTTCCTATGTTGTATAAAAAAAATCATACTCTTATTATACTATTATTTATTTATGGTTATTCTTATTATTAAGTCCCCGGCTTTGCATAGCTACAATCGAGATGTCATATACAGTCGAGTTTATAAATATATGAGCATTTCCAAGGCTTCATAAATATCTGTACAGATAAGGGTACAGAAATATCTAGCCGGCCAATCAAAAATATGTGAACGTTTCTACCGCTATATTCATCTGAGCATGCTTTCAATAATAAGTGAGCAACTAAAAACCCATAAATATGTGGACACTGGTTTTCCAAATTGATGAACACAAGTTGAAGTACATAAATATCTATACAAACTTCGACCATATATATCTAGCAACCAGAAGCCCGCATATATCTGCACAAACAGGTGGAATTCTAATTTTGAATGATGACGAACATCGAAAAGAGTACCATTCTGCCAAATTAAATAAGACAAAAGAATTAATAAGACAGAGGATGGAGGTTAAACCTGGTGATTCTTCACCAAGATCTTATTTACCCTAGAGTAATGTTTTAATGTTCTATTCGGGCACAAACGGTACATGATTCTTAAACTTAGACATAATTATATTTCAGGCTTGAGTCTTGGGCGCAAGGACCGAGGAGCACTAGGCCCTTGCAAGCACCATACGTGGCTTTACAGAATACAGAACTGGGCGGGCTCAGGCAGGATAGCCTTTTTTTATACGTCCAAAGTTAACTAGGGCTGTCAGAACTCTAGCCCTCACCATAGTCAGGGTCATATCTAATTCTAAAACCTTCGCGTCCAATTCCTTCCTGCGATCAGCAGCAGGTCGTCGGTCCACCGTACTGGTTGCCTAAGTTTTCTTTTTATTTACGGTACACCAATTCGGTCCCGGAACCACACTAATAGCATCTAATCACACGAAATTGCCCGAACGGCAGTAATGACCATTATTATAAGAACCTAATGTTCTTCTATACACGTAAATGGATTATTTTTAAACGAAAAAACGACTCCAAAAAAATGTGGCTTGAACGTAAATATGTTCGCGATACAGTTTTTTTTATGTATGTTAGAATGTTACACGATATCTCTGCCAATTCTGTACCGATTTAAATGCTTCTTTTTACTGAATTGATTATACTTGGCCATATTAAGTATAAATCTAGTCATTCTATAATAAGAGTGAAAAAACCATAACCCTTCCTTTTGGCTTTGCCGTAGTCGGGTAAAAAATAGGGGGATGAATTGCCAATGAAGAGTGTTTATTAATTCGATAAAGCTATTTTGTCTCTTTGACGCGACACGCCTGTAGAAAACTCATTGGCATTCGTCACAGATTTCATATATGTATAATTTATGTTATAATATTGCACGATAATTTAAAGTTGATATATAGTGAATCACAGAAGTAGATTATCCTGCATTTCACCTGATTTAATCTCAATTTTCCGAGTGTAAACACTTTGGAAATTTTGAAGCGTCTGTCAAAACTTGAAGTACCCGCCAAACTCCGAGTTTTTATATTTTGAGAAAAAATGGCGGCGCTATGACCGCGTGTTCTATTTTTTCCCAAGTATTTAGGCAAAGGTAACAAACACCATTCAGCCAATGTTTCATAATAAAATATTACCTGAGTTTAGCAGAAAATGTCAGTAAAAAATTAAATCAAGTGCAACGTGTCATCGACGGACAGTGAAGTGCGCTCCCGATTGGGGCATGGCGTACACTTGACCGACATACTGGAGTGGAAGGTTGAGGTCTCTCCATTGACACTGCCAGCAAAGGCTCTTTCTGATCTAGTTCTGTTCGAATACAAGTTTCAATCTAGTACAAAATAAAACTATTACCGAATTATTCGGAAATGCAGCGCACTGATTCCTGGTTGTAGAAAATAACCCATTTAATCATATAATCAATCAAAATCATAGATCAATCAATGTCCTTAAAAACAGTAAAAAGCTATATAAAGTATAAAAAGTTTGAGCATATTACAAAAAGCCATTAACCAACTTCAAAAAAGGAGGTGATCCGTTTTTTTCTAGCGACTCGCCCTGGCTACGCGCGGCTGTTACTAACGGAAAGTTAATTAAAATGTATTGTACATAATCTTCTATAATAAAATCTCTAAATAACAGCGACAACCGTACTAAAATCCATTGCGTGCTTTAGAAGGGCTAAGCGGCCAAAGATGTGAGGACAGACAGAAAGGAACCGCATCCAATTTCTTGAGCTCGTTTTTGCCTGATACTCGTATTAACATACAGAGAGACAAAAGTTCTCAAGATGATTAGTCTGGCTTCTATTGCTCTTGTAAAAACTTAAGTAATTTCTCTACTTACTCGTGAATGTTTTCGGCCTTACCACAAAACCATGTTTAAGGTTTAGGCATCCTTTAAACAGCTGTCACCCCATACAAATCGCTGGTTTATCAAGTGTCGAACGCGTGTTTAATTTTTTGTGGTATGACGGTTTAAGTTTAACTTCCTGGCAATAGACAGATCGTCTCACGTTCTAACAATATTAGTTGCCTGGGCCCATTTAAATTCATGGGCACCGGAGCAATAAACCATTCAAATTTGGATGGACCACTGATATAGTTTCCGCATATGAACTCCCACATTCGCACCATATTTGTAAGAATATAAGAGGTTACTGATCGTTATAGATGAAACAGATCGTTTCCTATAAGTAAAACGATTTAGGCGGGGACCTTGTGAAAAGTCCGTCATCATCTTGCTAGATAATCCTGCCGCTATCAGCAGCGCTTGCACTGTTGTGTTCCGGCGTGGAGAGCAAGACAGCCGGTGCAATTACTGGCACAAGAGGTATTCCATCTTAGCCCTCTGGGTTAGCAACGCTTCTGCAATATCCTAGGTGCTGCGGATGTCTATGGGCAGTGGTGATCGCTTACTAAGCTAACTCACTTGCTCGTTTGCCTACCTGTATTGTGTAAAAATGTGTATTTCTTTATTTATTTAACTTTATTGCACAAACATTTTTTATAAAGGGCAGACGAAACGCGATTTAAGAATAGGCCTCTTCCAATGCACGACATCTTCTTCGATATATAAAAGCGTCCGCTAAGTCCCGCGGGTGCACGAAGCGGGTGCACGCCTATCGAACAACAGTATGAGCCCGCACCCACATCCGCGCAAGTTTTTTTTTGTTAAACAGGAATGCAAACAAGAGTGGGTCACCTGATGATAAGTGATCACTACCGCCTATAGACATCCGCAACACCAAGGATATTGCAGATGCGTTGCCAACCTTTAGGGCTAAGATGGAAAACCTCTTGTGCCAGTAATTGCACCGGCTGACTTGCTCTCCACGCCGGAACACAACAGTGCGAGCACTGCCGCTTAGCGGCAGGATTAACGAGCAAGATGGTGGTAGCATCCGGACAAGGTCCTAATACCCGCAGAGATTTAGTGGACGCTCTCATACTATTTTTCTATAGGCGTGCACCCGCTCCGTGCGCCCGCGCGAGTTAGCGGAGGCCCTAAAGCCTTCCTGTACTGAGTGTTATAACGCCAAAATCGGGCATATTCAAAATTAGCCAACAACATTAGAAAACTGTATGGGTACATTTTTATAACTTTAGCGTTGTTGGACACGTTTTTAATTTATTGTGAGTGTGAACACCTAACGTTAACCATTTAAATTCTTGGTTTAAAATAACACAATGGGCGTTTTTCCATTAGCCGGCACGGCACCGGCACGGCAGTGGGTTCGTTTTTCCACTGCGCCGGTTTCGATGCCGGTTTACGCCCGGTCTCTGCCACCGCTCTGCGTCCTCCTACCCGCCCCGCGCACTCACACACGCACACGGCTACAGTTCATATACAAACACATGCAGTTTGAAGCCGAGTGGGAAGCTTGCTACCCCGGCTACGGCGACGGGGCCGGCGGGACCCAACGCCGTGCCGGCGCCGGCGCCGGTAAGTGGAAAAGCAAGCCATACATTTTTGTTTCCCTGGCACCGGCAACGGCGCCGGCTGATGGAAAAACGCCTAATGGCATTAACGTGACGGAATCAAATGTTTTTATTATTCAGATATTTGATGGCATATCGATTGGTGATTTTTAAAGGATGAAACCGGTCCCTATGATATAATCCGGCCCCTATTACACAAACCTGACAGGTGACAAGTGACATCGACAATTCGGCGTACAACATACAAATACGTGACGTCACTGGCTGTATGCAGGGCGATAGAGCGTTTTCGCGGCGCACGCCCGTTATCATTTTATTACTCGTGATATTTCGAAAAATAATGATCGTAGAAGAAAACTTAAAACACAGTTTTTCTTCTTTTAACCAAATTTATTAATTTTGGCATTAAAATAGTAATTTGAATACCGTAATTCACTCCTTAAGGTGGATTGCTGAGTATGAGGCGGGTTTTTTTTTTGCAGTTTTTTATTTATTGTGGCTGAATGGTGTTCTGTTGGACTACTAATTGGACTGGACTTGGACTAATTGGATTGTACTAATTGGACTTCTTATCAATTCAAGTAGTTTTTTGGTAGCAAAACACTGTTTTTAAGGCGATGTGTTTTGCTCTTTGAAGTTCAAGCTGCTGAGTTCAAATAATTGTGCATTAAATGTGTGAAACTCGGGTTTAACATTAAGTGAATAATTATTTAAAACTATTAACTCAAATTCGCAAAATCAGAACACAATCGCGTAAAAAATAGTGTTTTAACACCGCAAAACGACTTGAATAAAAAGTCACTCCATTAAACCACAATAAATTAAAAACTACGAAAAACTGCGAAACCCATCTACCTTAAGGTAGTCCTACAAGTGTATGGTATCGAATCAAACTGACACCAACGAGAGTGGTATATTGTGCCAGCTATATGTCGGGGGCGGTAACACGAAACAATACAAATTATGGTGCGGAGAAAGTTGCTTTGTCCGCCGTGGATTCGTGTTCCTTATGCGTCTTAAACGAGTTCTAACATGACCAAATGCTAAGTTGAAGAATGAAGATGCAAAGTACAATTGGGCGAACCAAAGTTAAAGTCAAATCTTTATTCAGTTTAGGTACAGGAAGCACTTCATCATCATCATCATCATCTAAGCCACAAGAAGTCCACTGTTGAACATAACCCTTCTCCATGGATTTCCAAAGTGACCGGTTGGAAGCGGCATGCCAACAGCGCCTTCCTGCCACCTGTATGAGGTCATCGGACCATCTTGTGGCTGGTCGTCCTATGCTGCGCTTGCCAATACGCGGCCGCCATTCGAGAATTTTTCGACCCCATCGGCCATCAGTTCTCCGTGCTATGTGCCCTGCCCACTGCCGCTTCAACTTGCTAATCCGCTGGGCTACGTCGGTTACTTTCGGGTTACAGGAAGCACTTATGAAATAATAAACTCGGGTATCTAATCTTGGCCGGTCATGTTAGGGCATACAGTATTCTAAAGCTACATGGCGCACGACGTGACCTTTACGTACCTAGTGATACAACCCAGAAATTTCTTACTGGTTCGCAACTCAAAACACGTTTTAAACAATCGTAATAACTGGCTAGGAAACTGGTTTCTGAGAATGCAATTTAATTTCCGAACCGTACCTAATTCTGACGCGTCTGCTAACCACTAACATGAATATAGCGCCGTGTCAGTCGCTTTCGTCCTGTAAGGTGATTTTTGAATTTGGAATGCTCGACACTCGCCGGCCGCGCGCCAATCAGAACCGGCTAAAAAATACAGTCGCGTATTTGACTGGCTGGCGAATGGCGGGCGCTCGAAATTCAAAATCAACCCGCTGAGTGCAAGACTTCACCTAACCGAACTTAACCGGTTTTTTTTTATGAAATAGGAAGGCAAACGGGCAAGTCGGTCACCTGATGGTAAGTGATCACCACCGCCTATAGACACCCGCAACACCAAGAAGATTGCAGATGCGTTGCCAACCCAGAGGGCTAAGATGGAATACCTCTTGTGCCAGTAATTACACCGGCTGTCTTGCTCTCCACGCTGGAACACAACAGTGCAAGAACTTAAAACAATGCAAAACCTACCTCTATGCTCTGCTGATATGCCTTAGATAAATAACTAAAGCATGAATGTAGCCTCAGTTAATGTCAAGCGTTACACACCCGTACAATTTCGCTTTCAAAAAACTCCTACGCTCTACTCTTACCTACTATTTCTGTGTGACATGCATTGTTTTGTCATCATGATCAATCCACATCCTCTAAGCGATCTAGATAATCAAAATAGGGTAATAACGTCCTAGATCAACGAACTTCTAAACTATAGACTATGCAGTGTACAATATCAAACCTCAAACATGGCACTCGCCTCTAACGTCACAATGTCCGCCATGGCTACTTTTTGGCCATAGAAATAGTATAGCATAGAAAGAGTATTAAAATTGAAAGCGATATGTTATTAGCTGATCTCTTTACTTTAAATGGCAATACAATGTGTCAAAAAGAGATGACTACATACTGTGGTGGGTGGTGTAGCTCGACGGGGATCCTTCTACTGTTTGCCCTACTTAATTAAAGACGTATTGCACACTTTACTTTTATTTATGATGAAACACGTGTTGTCTCTAAGGCTTCTGCCTCGAGACTCTTGTCTCTAAACTCCTCTTCAATTGACACCCTGTACACAACCAATAGACAAAATGGTCACCTTTGGTTATGGTAATGTTTACATTAAGGTAGTATAATCTACGTTTTTTTTATTAATTTGCAGGTTTTACTGCCTTGACGCACACAAAGGTAACCATTTTGACAGTTTTGGCTATAAATAACTAATAGATTCAGGCGTTACTTTGCGGAGGTCCATTATCAACAAACTGGAACAAATTACCTTGCTACTCCGCGAAACCAGTGCCGGGCTCGTGCAAAATAGCTGCGTCTGTGCGACATATATATGTTCATGCAAAAACCCACCCTCCTCCGCTTCCCCACGAAACAACATAAATCACACAGACTCAACTACACACCACCACTTCGTGTGGAAGCGGAGGAGGGTGGGTTTTTGCATGAACATATATGTGTCGCACAGACGCAGCTATTTTGCACGAGCCCGGCACTGGTTTCGCGGAGTAGCAAGGTAATTTGCTCCAGTTTGTTAGTTTTGGCTATGTACACTTGCCAAGTACTGAGGCTATATCCATTTCCACGCTTTAGTCCTTCATCCAAAGTTTTGGCGGAGCTTTAGATGTCCCACGAATGTCATGTGTATGCATTATCCAGGTGTAGTTAATCGAAGTTCTAGATCAATATTTTCGTTATGTTTTTTATTATATACTCCGTCTGACTAGCCTTCGACGGACGTGGCGTGATCACATTCCTCAGTCCGTACCAAGGAATCACTGTTTTAGCAAAAGGACTCGCATTTCTATTAGCCGCTTAGTTGCCAGTGTCTATGGAAAACGGTCGTGTAACCGTGTATTGACCGTTGCACAGTACACAGATTTTCAGTTGTAACATCATACCGGCAATGGAATACGTGTGAACGACGAACTAAACAATCGACTGCTAATTATATTATTTATGCGTATAAGCTTAGCTATACAGAGAGGTAATGCTGCCAGTATCTTCGGTACCATGCCAAGGGGGCTTTTTTTTTATATATTTTAATTATAATTTAAGTTCTTATGTAGTTTACGACCGAGCGAGCTGACGACCTGTATGGCACAGTGGCACATGTGTCTGCCTACTGTGCAAGAGGTCCCGGGTTCAAATCCTGGTATGGGCAAATATTTGTGTGACGAATACGAATGTTTGTAACTGAGTCATGGAAGTTATTTGTATTTAAGTATGTATTTATCTACGTATGTTTATCCGTTGTCTAGTATCCATAGTACAAGCTTTGCTTAGTTTCGGACTAGGTCAATTGGTGTAAATTGTCCCGAGATATTTTTTATTTTTTTTAGTTTAATTGTTTTAAATTATGTTTATTAAATATACGAGTGTTTGTTACTTTCTTGGGTACATTTTAAGATATACCTCATTGCGATGTGCCTCAGTTTCCACTGTCATATTGTGTAAATTATTTGCATAATTATAAATAACAATTAATAAACAAATACCTATAACATCTGCGAATATGAAACCCTGTAGTAGAGGGCACTAGAATACCCAATTTGGTTACGACGGGTGCAATTTACTAACGAAATCTTAATTAGAAAGTATTGTTCATAAAAACCATTTGATAAAAATCCCGAAATTACTGTAAATACTGTATCAATATTCGTTGCGTGGTTCAGAAGGAGTCCAAAATACGATGAGGATATACAGTGTTTTAAACTATGTAAAGATAAAGAGAAAGAAAAAGATACCTAATACGCTGCAATACGCCTTAGCTTAAATACACTACATCCTATTACCACTTATCATAACAGTTTCAGTTAAATACTTACCTATATAAAATCTCGGTAAGACTTTTCCAAAAGTGCCGTGTGTTGAACAATATAGTTTTGGAATATTATTGTTGGCAGCTTTTATTTATTTTAAAATAGCACTTTTTCAAAAAAAGATTGAGAAATGTACTCAAATTAAAAAAAACGAGGTAGGGATATAGCCACCATAAATTGTTAAACTTCCATCATAAAATTGATATCTTGGTCATGGACCGTGAGCCCCCAACAATCTTCTAAGAAAAATGTTTAAGATTTTTATGTTCAGTCATGGGGGGTTCCACTCCGCACTGTAGGTACGCTCGACCGCCTTACCTATGGCATAGGCAAATCGCAGGAGGCTGTCGGATTGCCGGGCGCTCGCTCGCTCGCCCCCGCCGCGCCGTGTCAGTGTAATTAAAAACCCTAACGTGTCGCCGGGAGTAGCGGGAAGAAGGCGGACGCTGGCGGCGCGTTCCTTTTGGCTCGCGCCGCCTGGCGCAGGGTGTATGAAGTAATACGAACTTTTTGAGCCTGTGAATAAAGTTGGAATTCGTTTAATCGCGCTTGTAAAAGAGAAGTTTCTGTACGTTATTTATTCTCTGGTTCGGTCGTGTCTTACTTACTGTTTACCTCTGGTGTACTGCGTCGTTCCTACGCGTCGTGTATTACATATGTATAGCAAACCAGTTTATGTTGACTCAGTGAACAATGAGAGGCTGTGGGGTTTCTTTTTTATTGCGCATTAGACAGGAAAAACTTTGATGGATTGCCTTAATCAGTAATTAACCTATAGGACTTTAACAATCGACTCCATTGCCTCACGAAGTATGCTTAGGGTTGCCAACCCTATTATATAATATAGTATCCTACTATTTTAGGAGATCAAATACTATATTTAAAAAAAAAATATATAGTAGGCGAAACTACTATATTTTGCGTAAAGCGGAACGCAGCCTTAACTTATGCCCGCTCTGTGTGCGTGCCGTGGATGGCGCGCGAAAAAAAATAATTCATCTGTCATGTCATTTACAAAATAAAGAACGTATTTTAACCACATACTTTTTTTAATTTTTTTTGTTTTCTGCTATATTTAAAGGTTTACACTTCGAAAATATTATATTTGATAGAAAAAAAGTTGGTAACCCTAAGTATGCTACTTTCAAGTTTTTTTTCCGTATCTGCTACTTTGTATTGTTCTATATTTATGCTCCTCTACTTTTATTTTCAGTGATATAATAATGCATGGATGTACAGCGTCATACCAAATGACAGCAGAAAAACGGCCCGGC